>JANAVB010029215.1:7014328-7184328 GCA_029216955.1 Iris pallida | reverse complement strand
GTTCTGAGATGTTAATGTATATGTGCTTCCTGAGATTGAGGGTTTACCTGGGATTTGGGTGATGGTTTACTGTCTTCACACTTTACATGTATGCACACTTGTATTCACTTAGTAACGTATGTTATATATATATATATATATATATATATATATATATATATATATATATATATATATATATATATATATATATCCTAGGGCGATGATGAGCCTGGCCTATGCGATGCGGGACATCCACAACGTCGGAGGACTGACGAAAAATGGTCACGATCTGAGCTGACGTGGGACAGAATAGGGCACCCCGTGCATGAAAACTCATCGGCTAAGGCGTCGTACGGGCGGTCAAGGACCGGCACCATTCTATCACGGGTATAAACGACGGCCGACTACGCATCCCGTCGTGCGGCACCCAATGGGCATCGGGAAGACATCGTAAGGGCGTCATGCGCATAGAACGGGTGGCTGGGCGGAACCGGCTGTCGTAGGCGTCGTGAAGACGTCGGAGGCGCCTTTGGCGTCGTGGGCTAAGCGAGGCGTTGAGTTGCTGGCGTCGAAAGACGTCGGCCATCTTGTGAGGCTCTGGAGCGCACGGAGTGCACGAGGCGTACGTGCCGGGCGATGATGAAAAAGCCAGTGCGGACAAGATACTCACGAAGAGTCCGAAGCGACATGACGACCGGCTAAAAATCGGGTGCGGGGAGACACACAATTTAACTGAGCTCGCACGTGCTGAAAATATATATATATATATATATATATATATATATATATATATATATATATATATATATATATATATATATAATTGTAATACAATGTAATGTAAATGTGAATGTGACTTATATATATGTGGTACTCTATATTACTTAATGTTGTGTGCTAGTTTGGACTATAGTATTAGACTATAGTATGGCTTGTGCTTGGTATAGCTAGTTGATTAGGCTTTATAGTGTAGTTTGGTTTTAGACCTAGAATTGACTTGTTAGACCTAGTTTAGTTGAACCTAGACTAATTTGACCATGTTTGACCTAACCCTAACTAGTTTGACTTTTAGAGTTAATCAGAGTTGACCAAGTGCGTAGAATTACCTAGAAATCATATATGATGCATTGTTAACTTCATTATTACCATTGTGGATACATCATGACTTGTGTTGCTTTAAATAGGAGTCAGATACTTTGCTTCGGACTCTATATTCTCACAGACATTCAGATCTCAGGCGAGTACATTATCTGATTGTTTCATACTTGCTAGGACTTATATTCTTACTCTAGACTACATTACTTGATGCTGTCATGTTGTTGTCACAGATTGGTACTATATGGATCTTTTTATGAGATGTTATCCCCCTTTGCGGACGCATCGGATACTTTATGTCATGTGTTTCATGTACATCACGTATTCTTTGCTTTCACGTTATTCATATATTCTCATGTGCACTCATGTACGCTCATGTATGCTCATGTACTTTTATGAGTCCTCATGTTCGGCCATATTTTCTCATGTGCTTCATGTATAACCAAACCTCTTGTGCGTAACATAACTTGATCAGATCCTTGTGTATTGATTGGGGGGTAGAGGTGAGTATAAATGGTTATGTGATTTATCCCTGCATGTGCACTATGTTACTTATTCATGTGATTATTATGATTCTCATGTGCACCACAGCTCTCATTGATACTGTGGGATTCATGTGAGGTTCAGATTATTCATGTGCAACTCAAGCCGATTACAAACCATCTTGTGCTCTAAATCACTTAGTCACTTACAGTTCTTACTTCTATAGTTATATATTTCCAGTTTATCAAATCTCTCTTTTACACTGCATGTATATTTTTTCAGCGTTTCATGTATATTACTCTATTGCATGTTTTATATTTCCTGCATGATATGAACTGCGTGAGATGTTTTGTGCTCGTTCCTGTCCTGACTGGACATGTTGAAAATATTACAGAGGATGAGGAGGACTTCTGCCCTACCTACTACAGAGCATGCCTAGATGACACTTGCAACCTGGACCCCTAGGAGGTTCAGGCAGCTGCTGAGGATCCTACCATTGTCTAGTTAGATAGCTAGACTTTTATCTTATTTTCATGTCATTAGCTTTGTGGATTTGAGTTGTATTTATTTGTGTTGTTGAGACTTGTTGTTGTTTGTGTCGTTTAGACACTTGGACTATTTCACTTCTGGTTGTATTTCTCTTTTGAGATTTCATATCTATCTTATCATACTTTTCCATCTTAGCTTTGTGATTGAGTTGTACCTCTGTGATTGTTCTCCGTTCGGAGAGTATACTTGTTCAGATACTTTATATTGTTAGATGATTGTGACCTAGGACAGCGTTCTACCGCCGACACTGCGGCGTAGGTTGAACGTACCCACTTCTCGTGCCCTTATACCGGGTGCGGGTCGTGACAGGTGACCTTGTGTTGACAGTAAGAAGACCGATGGTTATGATTCACATTACAGTTTAGCTGCTTGCATGGCAGCTGGAAGGTTGATGGGGCTAGCCACCTGTACCTTATATCTAACTTCTTCCTTCAAGCACCCTATGTAATGACTCACCAAGCATTGTTCATGAATCGTATGCACCTTCTTAGAGAGTTTTTGGAACTGAGAATTGTACTCTTGGACACTGCCCTCTTGCTTAATTTCAGATCAACCACATGATCTGTAAACTGAGGAGGACCAAATTCCATGCGGAGAGCTCTGCAAAATTCTTCCCAAGTCATCATGCCATTTCAAAAAATTTCAATCCAATCTAACCAATAGGATGTTGTTCCTTTCAGTTGGACTGAACATATTTTGATCCTTTACCATTCAGGTGTGCAATAGTAATTAAAGTAGTGAGTAACCCACATTAACCACTCATCAACATATCCCTCTCCATCAAAATCTGGTAGCTTGAGACTTAATGCAGGTTGGAATTATTGTTGTTTGTTCCAAGTGGTTGTCCAGCATATGAGGGGGTTGGAAGCAAGGGAGATGAAGTGTATACTCCTGGACCGCCAACAACAAATCCCATAGCCACTGGACTAGAGTTCTGTTGAGGATTAGCATGCACCATAGGTGTTTGTTCATTGGAACCCACTGGAGAACCTACTATTTGGGGACTCATTCCACAAGAATGGTTACAGTGTATTGGTACTGGAGGAACCAACAGGGAAGGGTTGAAGGGATGTGGTGATGTAGATCCAACCCCCCATGGATGGATGCTGTAATGTGGATTGGCTCAAAGTTTAGGCAAGGGTTTCAAAATCTCGACGGAATCTTGATAATTCTTCAAAGATTCGATCGGATTTACTGTTGAAATTAAGTATTGTACCTTCCAGAGTAAGGACTTGATCTTCAACAGGGAGAAGTCTCCTTCCTCCAGATGTGTCATTCCCAGACCAGCCATTGCCGGAGCTTCCCGGCTGCTCTCGAACAGGGGGATCGAGAGGCTCTGATACCAAATTGGTAGGTAGAGCTCCTCCCTAGTTGGTTCATACTCGGAGTGGATCTAGTGTGAATTGACATTATTCTACTGATACTTGAATCTACTACTACAGATCTACAGAGAATTGAGGAAGAAGGAGGAGGAATAGGAAATTTTATTCAAATTGAAAAATTGGAGGGAAAGTTAGTTACACTACTTTTCTACCAGTAACTTGAGAAGAAAGAAACTAATACATTCCACACTCTTCCTTCAAACCACTATTTATAGTTTTGAAATGTCAACATGAATACAATTAAGCCCTCCCTTCCTTTGATGCTACTCTGATACTAAGCCCAATGCTGGTACGAGCCCACAGCTTGGATACCTGCTGCTCTGTAATTCAATGATTATAACAGGCCTACTGCACTCAGGTACTGACCCTGCACACTGATACCGAGGAGATGGAGAATGGGTACGTATCACTACAGGATGCCAATCCATCCGGGCTCCTAACACTATGAAGGCTCATCGATGCAACATAATGGAGGCCCTTCACGATTTTATCATGTAGAACCGCGTTTCACCAGTAACCTCTGCAAGAACACCGCCCTTCCTCGAAATGGTGAAATCGATTCGAGTCTCTCAAGATGATCTCCCTACCTACCATCCTGGACAAATATTTTGCAACCTCGTGACAATCGCCGCACACTCTCAAGTTCTTCGCAACTCGAATGGGCTTCTTCCCCTTCGGCGAGTTCAAGATGGCAAACGCCATTGCCAGCTTCTCGCTATGCCCACAAAGAGCCTCTTCTTTCATGCTGTCTTCCCCATGTATCAGAGCATACTTCTTCCTCGGATAATAGCCCTCGGCCTTCATCCTTTTCCTTACATCGACAAGAAACTGTTCGATCTTCTTTCTTTGAGGGTGCGACTTGTCCCCCGAAACGAAGATGTGGACTTTGTTCTGCATCTCAATCCAACTGCAGCCCGGTTTCTTCCGTAGCCTGTAGCCACCCATCTTCTCCCTGATCTTCTTCACAGCCTCCCACTTCTCCACTTCTGCGTATAGATTCGCGAGGAGCACGTAGTACCCCGTGTTCTCGGGTTCTAGCTCGAAAACACGTTCTGCCACCCTCTCGGCAAGCTTCACATCCCTGTGGAGTCTACAGCCACAAAGCAACGCCCCCCAAATAGTCGAATCCGGCTCTATCGGCATGGACTCTATGAAGCTGTACGCTTTAGTCAAGTGCCCAGCTCGACCGAGTAGATCAACCATGCATGCGTAGTGCTCCAGGGTTGGTTCTATCTTGTATTCATTCTTCATTATATTGAAGAACCTCCATCCTTCTTCTACTAGTCCTGAATGGCTACAGGAATATAGTATGGCAATGAAGGAAACACCGTCCGGTTTTACGCCTCGACCTCTCATCTCCTTGAAAACACCGATCGCATCCCCACCACGCCCGTGCATGCCATATCCGGTAATCATGACGGTCCATGATATTAGGTCCTTCTTGGGGATCCGATCAAACAGAAGACGTGCGATCGACAAGGCACCGCACTTTGCATACATGTCCACAAGCGCGTTGCCAACATGACCATCTAACGAGTACCCGGCTCTCAGTATGTGGCCATGCATCTCCCTTCCTTTCTCGAGAGAGGAAAGACTAGCAGAGGCAGGAAGGACGGAGGCCATGGTCACGGAATTAGCTCTCGTGTGGGACTGCATCTCGCTGAACAAATCAAGTGCTTCATTTGGAAGGCAATTCCGCGAGTAACCTCCGATCATCGTGTTCCATGAGATGATATCCTTCCTATCCATTCGATCGAAAACCTGTCTAGCAGCTTCCATATCTCCACATTTAGCATACATGTCCATCAACGCATTGGCAACATAAAGACTTTTCTCCAATCCGTTCCTCCTAACAAACTCATGAACATACTTCCCTTGGTCTAGTGACACATTACATGAGCAAGCATGGAGAACGCTTGTAATGGCATGCAAGTCCGGCTTAACCCCCTCCGATTCCATCCTACCAAATAATGCAATGGCTTCTTCGAACCACCCGTTCCGAGTGTATCCGGAGATCATCGTGGTCCATGTCACGACACCCTTCTCTCCCATCCTCTCAAAAATTCTCGTAGAGCCGTCCAAGTTCCCACATTTCAAGTACATATCAATCACAGCGTTGCTGAGAGCCATCTCCTCCTTATAACCAGCTTTAATGGAATAACCATGAATGGCTTCCCCGAGAGTGAGAAGACCCATCTCGGTACATGCCGGAAGAACGCTTACCAGCGTCACGAAATCCATAACCGTCCCCGAAACCCACATATCCACAAACAACTCGATTCCCTTCCCCGGGACGCCGTTTGACACGCACCCGCTTATAACTGAGTTCCAAGAAACAACATCCTTGTGGAGCATTTCATCGAACACGTCGAGGGCGCTCCCGATTCTAC
This sequence comes from Iris pallida, assembly GCA_029216955.1. Lineage (NCBI taxonomy): Eukaryota > Viridiplantae > Streptophyta > Magnoliopsida > Asparagales > Iridaceae > Iris > Iris pallida. The sequence goes on along the minus strand of JANAVB010029215.1, from coordinate 7,178,447 downwards.
CGCACTTGGAGTAAAATCCAACCAAAGCATTATCGACCAAAGCATTGCACCCTGAGAACCCCAACTTGGTTACGCAGCCATGAACAGCCACTCCTTCCCCGACTCCGCCGGTCAAGCCCAAACACTTGAGCACGCAAGAGAAAGTGCGCGAGTCGGGTTCAGCCCGCAAAGACCCCCACATTTCTCGAAACAAAGAGATGGTTTCTCGGAAATCTCCACCTTTTGCGTACTCGCTCATCAATAGATTCCAAGTGTAGGTATGATGCTTGTGAGGCATTTCGTCGAAAACCCTTCTCCCTCCTCTCAAGTCGCCGCACTTTATGTACATGAACACCAATTTGGGGCCCAAGAAGGAGTCGTCGATAGGGATTCTTGACTTGGATATGATGGAATGGGCTTTCTGGCCGTCGGGAAGAGAACGGCGGTCGGCGCAGAGCTGGAGAATGGAGCAGTAAGTCTCCGAGTCGAGCACGACGGAGTTGGGGATTGCGGCCATGGCTTCTTTGAGGTTGCCAGTTTGGCAGAATCTACGGATTTCGACGTTCGGGTCGGTTTTCTGGTTCGGAGTGGGGGGCGGGTTCTGGGTGGAGAAGGTTTGTTTCTTGTGATGGGGGAGGACGAGGTGGGGAGTGGAGATTATTGAAGCTAGAGGGAGTGATGAAGCCATGGCTGCTGGCTGGCAGGCAGGCAGGGAGAGAGGACTTCTACTTGCTGGTGGGTAGTGAGCTTTGCTATGCCTACAACCAAAATTTACAACTTTCCTACAACCGGACACGTGTCGGACTTCGATTGGAGGAGGGGAAAAAATGGTGGAGCCGGGTGGAGCCCATGTAGCAGGAGGGGTGAGAGTGGTGGTGGGACCCGGTGGGACCCATGTGTAAGGGGTGGAAGAGAGTAGTTGTAAGAAGGTTGTAAAAATTTGGTAGTAAACTTAGCATTTTCCGTGTATTATGTTAGGTGCTGTTTGGTAACACTGAAGTTTGCTTCAGATTCTACTGTTCATTGTAAAAGAGGGGGGAAGTGGAAATCAGATGTTTGGTTGGGAGTGGGAAGAGGGGAAGGAACTGGCATTGCCAGTTCCTGTCGGCGGAAGAGAGGGGGGGGGGGGGGGGGGGGGGGGGGAGTTTATGGGTTATTTCATGGGAACCACATCCGGAGTTGGCAGCCGGATGTGGGTGGGAGTTTGGTTTTTTTTTTTTTTTTTTTTTCAATTTTTTTTTTACTTTTCTTTCAAAAAAAATCTTAATTAGTTGTAGATTTTATTTTTTTGGTAACAACCACACTAATTTCTTGCTAATTAATATAATTAATGTAATTAATATTTTTGCTAACAGTAATTTCAATATTTTTTGCTAACAGCCGCATTATTGACAAGTTTAATAGTAGTATAATTAATGTAATTAATAGTTTTTTTGCTAACAGGCGCACTAATTTTTTTGCTAACAGCTGCACTAAATTTTTTTAAAATGGAAAGAATAGTTAGATCATTAATATAATCAATATAATAAACAGTTTATTTAAGTCAGCTTTCTCAATAAATAGTAAATAATTAGATAAATAATCTCAAAAGAATTATAGTAATTAATACTAAATAGTTGGAGTTTTAAATATAACCTCTTAGTTGGTTTGTAATTAATTTTGAGTTGATAATTTTTAATTGGTTACTAATTAATTATCTTAATTTATTAAACTAATTATTTAATTTATTACATTGTATTGTGAATTAACCATAATTTATTATTATTATAAAATACTCTTCCACTTTTTACTTTTCACTTCCTATCTCAACCAAACACATTTATCTAATTTTCATTTTCCACTTTCCACTTTCCTATTCCAACCAAACACATTTGTCCCCTACTAGGGGGACAAGAAAGTGAATGGATTCCTATCACTCTTTCCCACATGAAAGTCTAAATCCATATTTTTCTACACTTACGGTTTACCAAACGGCCCCTTAGTGCAATTCCAGCAAGTGATCTCTTTTCTTTCCTTTTTTTTAAAAAAAGTATTTTTTCTTGGATTTCACAACTTTTTAAGTTCCAAGATTCCAACCACCAAAACTGTTTGAACGGTAGGTTTTTGATGGTTTATATATACTAGTCATAACCCGTGCCCATAGTGCATGGTTCATTTAAGGTATTCCCCCTCAAAATCTTGGACCCCCAATTTTAAACGAACAATAATAATTATGAGGCCCCCATCAAAATATTAAATCCCAACCACTGCTGGATGTGAATTTTCTTTGGATTCCCCATAAAACCCCACTCTCAATAATGCTCATTTCCTATAAAATCCCACTCTCAATAATGCTCATCCACAACCATTATGAGTGCAAACCCCACTCTTTGGATTCCCCATAAAATCCCACAACCGTTGATTCACCAAGATTAAATCCCAACCACTCTTTATCTTGGCACAGTCAGCCCTAGGATTCAAAAACCTTTGTGTTTGGGTCGTTCTACCATACATATCCTGGAAAAGGATATATTGATACATCCCAAATCTGGACCATTGGATGTTGATCCAATGGTTCGGATTGAATAATAGAGTAGAAACATCATTTAATGCTGATTTTGAGTTTTGACCTCTTGGTAACTTGCTTTAGCATGTCATTTTTTACTTTAATTTTTCAATGAACACCCTAAATTAACTCATATTTACTCTCTCTTTCGTCCATCCAATTTAATATTTTGTGCATCAACGTATACATTCTGTAATTTTTTTTAGTTACAGGCCGTGGTGGTGGTGTTGGAAGGAGAAACGGAGATGAAGAAGGAAATAAGAATTGGTCCGGATCGCGTCGAACGTTGTCGAGCCCTCCTAGAACAACGAGGAGTACCAGCGGCGCCGAGAAGAATGGTCCGGTTCGCGTCAGACGTCGTCGAGACCTCCTCGAACAAGAAGAAGTACCAGCGGCGCCGCTCCTGCAGGCTCCCGACTTAGTAAATTTTACTGTCCATGCCATTGTCAGGAATTTTCTTTTTCATCTAACAATTTAATATTTTGGTAATAAAGCTACATGCCATGGTGGTGGTGGTGAACTGAGAAAACCCGCTTCTGAGGTCGGACGGATCATCTGCTCACATATTTTTTAAAAAAATCTGTATTGATCGGACGAAATATTTTTTACTTTTCTAATGATAATATTTTCGAAGAGAATATTTTTTTTTGTATTGTGACATTTTGTCATATTAACCATCTTTCTAATATTTACAGTATTTAAAAAAAATGTCATTTACCAAAGTATATTCGAATTTTTACGTTAACAAAGTATGGTACATTTTGGACGGAGAATGAACATTCTCCTTGCTTTTAATACGGAGAATGACCATTCTCCTTGCTTTAAACACGGAGAATGGCCATTCTCCGTTTTTTTTAACAGAGAGAATGGCCATTCTCCGTTCTTTTAACACGGAGAATGGTCATTCTCCGTGCTTTTAACACGGAGAATGGCCTTTCTCCGTGCTTTTAACACGGAGAATGGACACTCTCTGTACTTTTAACAAAGTATGGTATATTTAGGACGGGAAATGTTCAAGTATCTCATATTTTTTCACCAAATATTTACAGTATTTTTAATATCATTTACAAAGTATATTCATTTAATATTAAAGCATGTTCAAGAAAATCTGAATATCATTTTATCAGGCTTCCACTGTATGGCTGCACAAAATTGCTTACGAGTGTTTGAATATAATTAACCTACTATCCAAGAAATTTTTTCTTACATTACATACTTTGCTTCAGTAATAACAAGGGATGAACAGGTAGGATTACATTATGCATTACGCTGGCGTCGAATTCATACTGATGGCATCGATGTACTGATTATTTACAGAAAGCAAAACACATTACAGTCAAATAAAATTTTAGTGATCCCAGGAATGCATCCGTAATGAGGCCATCTATAAACCCTAGGAATGCACCCAGGACTCATGAAATCTGTGAAGGGCATCTGCAAATCAAAGGAATACACCAAAAGATTAAAATCATCTGTGAAAGCCAACTGCAAATCAAATAAACGCTTCAACCAAACAAATCATAATCAAATTAAGTATACTTCATTCCAAGTCCAATAAACTGCATAATCTATGTTACAGTAATATGCCCAATCCACATTAGTAATTCAACATAGAACCTGCATAAATTCATAATACAATAATCCAAACAAATATCATACCAACTCTAAATTCATGACCATATTACATTTTTTAAACAAATTACGAACCATACACCGCAACGATGCTTAGTACAAGCGAAAAGTTTAGTCTTACAATATTTTAAACACAAAATTTGGTTTGACCGCCAATTCCAACAAATATTTAGAACCATATTATAATTCAAATATTACTTCCAAATTGAAATAAGAGTTCCAAAACTCAAAAGATGAATCTTCATCTCCATCTCCATCTTTTTTTCTTCTTCCTCAAAATATCCTTCACCCATACCTTGAGGGACGGAATAAAAAAAATTATAGTCAGTATGACTCACTGTATATGTAGAAATAACATCCAGAAACATAAATAGAAGTATCAAAGTGAGGGCTAGCATTAGAGTGTCAATGTGCACAGTGTGTATTTTTACATATGAGTTTGGGCTAGCCCTATTTACCTTCTTCACGAGGGAAGAAAAATCTTATTCTTCGTCAGCAAATTCAATCTCTATCTGTTTAATCTTATCCATAATCAATTTCTGGTTGTCGGATATAGTCTTCATCTCTTTGAAGACATTCTCAAAGTTTACAGCAACAAAATTGTATAGATCATGATCAACCCTGTCCTTAGTGTTTGGAATTCCATAAGTTGATGGTTTTCCAGATGTTGATGGTTTGCTTGCAGCTGTTGCCCGTTTTTCAAATATTCGAGTGAATGTTAGTTTTCTCACGGGGCCTTTGTTTTTAATATAAACATCCCCTGCTAAGCTTGATACAGAATGTTTACTAGCCATTGAGCATACAAATCCTCCGAAAGTGAGAGCTGTCCTTGCAGTTGGTTTTCCCACGAGATGTATCATTCTACTGAACATATAAGAACCTATATCCATCCTTTTTTTTTTCTTCCCTATATAATAAAGAAATTTTACTCTCTCGGGATGGATGAAAAACTCATGTCCAGTAGGGTTGAGTGTTTGAGATACGTAGGCATGCAACAATTTATACAAATTTTTTAATTGATCTTTGTATACATTTTGAGGGGTCTTGGCACCCACTGATATATTTGTAATCTCATGAATTGCATCCCTCATGGAAACATTATCAATATCTTTCATATCAAACTCAGGAACTGGATCAAATCTATAAAATTTGTTGATGACAGCAGCATTTACCTTAATCAGTTTTTCTCTCAGAAACACCAGTTGTTGATCCTCTTCTTTTTCTTTAATTTCAGCCGAAAGATTTGAGTAAAATTCTCTTACTATTGTTTGGAAGATTTTCTCAAGACAGGATTTGTTCAGTTTCTCCAACTGATAGAATTTTAATATATCGAGGAAAGCTTCGTCTTTGACATCATCCATCTTAATTGATCTTTCAGGCATAACAGCCTTTTTTTTGAAATATTTATTATAAATCTTCTTAGATTTAGAGTCTGTAAATTTTTTTACCTCCTCTCTATCCTGGGACTTATTTGTTGATTGCTCTTCCTCTTCATCTTCCTCTTCTGATGAGGATTCAAATCCTCAGAATACGCTGATGACTCTGTATCCGTTGCCACCTTAGCCTTCGCTTAAGTACGCCTTCGATCTACATAAGTTGAGTTTTCCGACGACTCTGTATCGAAGATAGATTTTCCGGTCTTTGTCGAGCAATGAGTTTTTTTAGCCTTTTTTGCAGGTGGCTTGGCTGCCGTCGCCGCTTTCGTCGTCGCTGTCGCCGCCGCTGCTTCTGCCTCTGCCCTTTCGGTCTCTGCCCTAGCGACCATAATCTTGGCTTTCGCCGCCCTTGTAAGTTCTGCCCTTCGGGCCTATATTGCATCCCTTTGTGGATTCTTCCCCTTCGGAGACGGTCGTTGTTTCTTCGGCAGCATTTTGATAATTTTAAGCAGTCGTTTGGGGAGTATTTGGAGAGGGTTTGAGAGAAGAAGAGGAAAAATTCGACCGTCTTATATGACCTTGGGAAGTGAAAACCTTTGAGTAGTTTTGAGTCTTTAATTTTATAAGAGCACCAACCTTTGGTATTCTGAGACCCTAATTTTAAAACTACTTTCCAAAATTAAATTTATTACTATTATTACTAGTATTTATCCACGTGAAATCACTACATAAACTTTAAGCATGCGAAGTTTTTAAACGTGTTCCGTATAAATTATTGAAAAATTTGGCACAAAAACGTGGTGGAAACATGCTTAATTAATGAAATTTGACAATATATTTAAGAATGTGAAGTTTCTAATCTCAATATTTCCATTTTTCGAATATTTGATTGAATTTTTGAACGTATTTTTTTTTGCATTGAGCCGATCTATACTCGTATTTTTGCCATCCCGAATTTTTTCTGTTTGACGACTTGCTAACAAGACTATGTACATGAAAAGATTAAAATTAAAACACTCAAAGTTGTCTTCTATTTTACTTTGTAATCATATTTAAGATGAATTTGACGAAAAGAACTTGACGCTGGCAGCATAATCAATTCTATGACGTAACAAGTCATTGATGGGGATATCGTCACAGATATATGAATTTGACGTAATAAGATTTGTTAATTGAAAAATAGATAAAATAGTAGGTCGCTTGCAGCCGAAACCAAATTGAGTTAACAAAATATTAGATTGCATTAAATCCCAGCTTCTTCGCCGAACATTCTCCGGCGAAGGATACAAGAGGAGAAAAAAAAACTGTAAAAAAACTAAAAAACAGAAAAAGAAGAGGTCTACATAGACCCCTCACTAGCCTCGTGGAGGACCTCCGCAAAGTCCTGCAGGGTGCCCACACCCGTCCTATGGCACAGGCGGCGTAACCTTTCCCTCTTCTCCAGAGAATCCCGTTCCTCCGGAGTGATCGGCAACAGGTCAAAGTTGGGTGCCGGATCAAAAGGTCGAGCAATGACCTCCAGTGACAACTCGCAGGAGGTCAGGAAGTCCGCAACCTCTGCCAGCCAGTTATGGGCCGGAGGCGGCGCAGAGGGTGCTCCATGCGGAGAGGCTAGACGATGACGGAAAGAAGACTCTGGCCATGGTTCCCAACCAGAAGATTTTTTTGGAGCCATGTTAAATGTGCAACCTATCCAAATGAATGGGGACCCCTATTTATATATATACAAGTTCCTAACCAAATCTTCTTATTCCTTATTGGAAGTTGGGGATATTCAATGACCTCCAGGGACTTTTCTTATTCTCTAACAATGACCTATTTGCCGTGTAATATAGGGTCAAGCAATACGTTTGACCATTATTTACGATACAAACAATTGGGAAACATGGGGATTATCATTTTTGGGGTGCTATTATATGCTTTTCATCAAATGTAACTCCCAACTTAGTTGGTTGTGTTGTTTGGCTTTTAAATGGAAGGCCTAGGTTCGAGTCTGGTATGTGGGTTCTGTAGAATTTTTTTATTATTATCATTTTTGGGGTGCTATTATATGCTTTTAACTTAGTATGTGTCACGCCCCGGTTCCAAAATATGTGGGACCAGGAACACGTGGCGTGCCAGCTGTACGATCAAGTATAGAAAAACCCTAATTTAATGGACTATACTCGATCGTAGTACGTTGAAGTAACAACTAATTAACAATACAGGCAGGTAAATACTAATCTCATCCACAGGAAAAATCACAGAATAAAGCTGGAAGGAATGAAAATAACTCTGAATCAAACTACAAGTCATGACTAGTGGAAAATAATCCACCAATAAATGTATGAAAGAACTACTAAAAGAGTACAACTGAACCAGAAAAGAAATAGATAGCCACTAGCAGAAATCACCTAAGAACTCAAGAAACTCACGAGGCTCAACATTGAAGTCCTCGTCAGCAAAAGTCTCCAATCTCCGTAGTCCGTCGGTACCTGTGCTCGTCCCAATCTGGAAAAGGTGCCAGGTCCTCAGAGGGACGTAACAAGTACACAAGAAATCGACATGCATGATAGTACAGGGCAGTATATAAATAACTAGAACAAAATATAACATAACATCTCCCCAACCAAACAAGGACAGGATATATCATGCGATATACGACAGGTAAACTAACCATCTATGTGTAATGCACTCGAGACATCTCTAATGGTGCATGAGGGAGGGAGAAGAAGAAGAAACTGCCACCAAGCGTTCTACGGTTTAAGAAACGAGGGGCTACGAGCATCCAGCGTCCATTGGAAACAGAATTCTCATACACCACTAGTAGACTCTCCCCACCCAATGTATATCTATACCGTATACGCGGTACAAATAATATGCAAGACGTCATAGTATATATAAGTAGACCTGTACCAACCACTAGACCAGACGCGAACTCACGTGCCAATGATCAGTCGACACACAAATCCATGCTCTCAACTCACTCATATAGTGATCGTGTATGATACGGTGTCCGGCTAGAAGGTACCACATACCTTCACAATACACGGGATAAGTCCACTACTACTAGACGCGTGCACACAACTGAGAAGTAACTAGGTAACATAAACTAACTGCAAAAATATACAATCAAGCAAGGTGTACTTGCCTGTGTCCAGCAACTGAGTATCCGGGTCCAAAGTAGAGTGCGAGTCCCGAGAAGCAAATAATCCTAAACAAAATTTATCTCTAATTAATTACTAATTAAACAAATTAAACAATTCATTTAATTGCTAAGTAATCTTTAATTTAAATTAATCTATTACTACTAGCTAACTAGTATCATTAATTATGAATAATAATTATACAATAATAAGTATGTAAACCATACTTATTATCATACCATTTATATTCTGAAATTTATATACAAACAAATATTTAATAATTAATTAATTAATTAATGATAATCAATTAACCAACCATTTAATACACACATGAATTCACAATTCCTAATATTACTAACATAAATAGAAAAAATCCTTAAAAATCATTTTTAGTCTATTTTAATAATAAACCAAATAATATCAGAACAATAAATATATATTATATATATTTTTTTACAGAAAATAAATTATTATCATTAAACTATTTATTAAATAACTAGTTGGATAATAACAATAAGTACTTAATAATTCTAAATAAATCCAAATAAATCACCACAAACCTTAAATTTAATCATTAAAACTAAATTCACAGTAGTAACAAAAAATTAATAATTATTTAAATCAATAAATAATTATTACACAATTTATTACATAAACCTAAACATGATTTTCCAAATTACTTTTAAGTCTTAAAAATTCATAAATATATTTAAAATACATAAAATAAATTCCTAAATACCCTATTTACACATTTCTAACAGAATCTTATCACTTCACAAATTACAAAATTTATATAATTAATAACAATTAATTATATAATATATTCAACTTATGTAATAAATCTAGAAATTATCCAACTAAATCTAAATAATTATAAATAATAATAAATAAATATTGGAATTATTTTTCTACAGAATAATATACTATTACAAATATTTTCTATTCAAACAATATTATTTAATTACTAACCAATTAAATAATATAAATTGAAAACGGTATTTAATAATTAGTTTGATTAATACAAAACTTCCAAGAAAAATCTAAATAAAATATTATAAAAACCAATAAAATACTGGAAAAATTTCCATAATTTACTTTATAATTAAATCTATATTTTCCATATAAATTATATTATTTAATTATTTAACAATTAAATAATATGCATCAAATAGAATTAATTAAACAGTTTTAATTCACTGTTTTTCACATAAAATAATTATAAATTTAATTCTAAAAATTCTGGAAAAATTATTTTAAAATACTATATTAATTATACAAACTTTTTCATGTACAAAGTTTTATCTAATTCGCGATCAAACTATTACATAAAAATTAAAACATTAAACACATTTAATTAATTACTAGCATTGAAACTTCATAATTAAATATAAATAAATACTAATAATTAATATTAATTCATACAAAAATTAGGGTAGAACCCCTACATAATTACCAATGATTTCCTACATTTAGATCTAATTATTCATCCATTTATTCATCATAACAATCAATACAAAACTGAATAATCAGAATTTAAATACTAAAACTTGGTTTAAAGCATGCTAAGAGGATTTAATCCACGTGACAGCGCCACGGGGGGGTCGGGGTTACCTCGCCATGCCGCAGGGGGGTGGAACGCCGCGAGGGAGCCGCCGGATCGGGGCCGGCCGGGCTGCAGTGCGCGCGTGGGGGCGCCGGCTGCTACACGCGGGCGCGGGAAGCGCCGCGTCTCGTCGTCGACGGCGGGGCTCCGGGTGAGGGGGAAGGAGATAGGCGCGGAAGAGGAGGAGGGGCTGGTGGTTTGATGGGGAGAGGTGGAGTTTGTGTGGAGGCAAGTTTAGGGTTAGGGTTGAGAGAACTTGGTTAAAGAAGGCTATATATATATATAGAATATATATCTAAATCTAATAAAACATCTATAAGCAATTCTTAAGACAAATAATAGAATTTAATAATAAAACCTAATAGGGATATCCAATTTAATAAAATAATAATAATAGACCATGGCAATAATAAAAATATAATAATAGTGATAAACCATAAATAAAAAGGTAATAAATAATTATAAACTTGCTATTAATTATAATAATATGACAATAACTAAGGATTATAAATAATAATAGAGTCAATATTTATAAGGATAAAATTTGACTAGCACTAATAAAAGTAACCCTGATGATCTTGCCAACAATATTGTCAGATAGAAAATAGCATCATCTTGCATCTATATATATACAATATAAATTAAACCCTGATTAGAAATAATTAATTAATTATTTAATTAAAATAAATTAACAAGCTATTCTTCAAATAAAAAAATAATTTTAAAATTTCCTGAAAATTCAGGGGGGTTACAATCTACCCAACTTATAAGAATTTCGTCCTCGAAATTTAAAATAATTCTAATACCGAAGAAATAATAAGAAAATCTATGAAAAGTAAATATGTAAATTGTAACTTACTCAACAAGACAATTTACAACGATACTTGGGGGTTTATAGAGGGGTCAAAACTGGCATCATATTCTACAAGAATATGTTCTAGGTCCGGCATAGGTCATAGGATTTCCAAGTGATCAGGGAATAGATTGATATTGCATGGTCAAATCTAATAGGATAAGGAGAGGACACAAATAGTCTATTCTAAGGGAAAGATTTGTCAAACAAGTAGAGTTATTAAAATAGAGCACATAAAGGTGTGTTTATGGGGGGCATAAATGTCATGTGTATGGTGCGGTTTGTCTAGATCATAATGGTGCAATTATTGGAAGAAAAATCCTAATATTGTGCTTCAATTACCCAAGTCATGGTAAGAGATCAAATGATAAACTTTTATTTGCTAAATGTCCTACTAAAATCAGTCTAAGATGGCTACTAGGGTGCTAAGGGTATTACCAAAATAAGATATCATACAAGGTATACTTAACTGACTTAGTAGAAAGATGGTTCTACTATAAATCATAGCTAATAAAGGGTTATAAAGAGAAATTCTATACTAAGACGCAGAATAAAGAAGAGTTTAAGGGGGATGGGGTCGATTACAAATTTGAAGGTCCAATGCGAATAAATGTTTCAAGAAAAAAAATTGTCAAACGGTCGCAAATGAGATCCTAGGACAAGTTTACTATATCTTCATCTGCATAAAATAATCATAGGAAAAGCGAATCAACATGCACTAGGTTGGCCAGACCATCATGCACCGATTCTGATTAGACAATATTTTAGTGGGTGCACCCAATAATATATGTGTCAAGAACAAGCTTGAGAAAAGAAGAAGCTTGTAAATCTAGGCTATAACAGCAGTATTAGTCAGACGATAAAAATAAACGTACAGAAGAAAAGAAAGTACAAGATAGTTCAAGTCCAAAACACAAATAATGATTTGACCTTTCTAGTTGCCCTATGAATCTCTAACCTTAGTTGAGCTAGGGGATAGGAACCCACAAAGTTATGTCTAGGTAATCTAAATACTTATACCAACATATAGTCAGTGTTATCCAACTATAATTTCTTAATGGTCCTGAGAAAAGTATGATGCTAGACTACAAGGTATACTACCCAACTTATAAGAATTGAACTAGTAACTCTAACTGTCTCTTTAGGGAAGCAAGTTTATCTTACCAAATTGTAGCAACAACATAGAATTTTCTAGAGAAGCAATAATAATCCTAACATGAGAAAAAAAAAGTCCTTTGGTCTAATCAAAAGGATAAGACGTAATGATCTGCTTTCCATTATTGCTTAAGAAAACAAAATTTTGGATTGATAGTACTAGAATTATGCAGCACGATAAATAGTAAATCAGGAAAGAAAATAAATTAATTAGATAATAAAAAAAATCCTTACAGCATTTAGTTCGGCAACCGTGGCATGAGCTAAAGGTGAAGGAAAATTTTTATTACAGAAAATATCAACCAATATTGTCTACAGGTAAAGTAACAAACAACTAAATAGATATTCCTAATATTAATACTAATAATATAATACTAAAATATAGGAGAAGTTATACTGGTTGACGGATTTGGGGTATGGTCAAGAAAAATTTATAGACATCTATAGCTCTAAACAATTAGGGAATCATGATACTAGTTTAGGGTCGAGAACAAGGATGATAAAATTTTAAGAAGAAGACATAGTCACATGGGTCAATGACTTAACTATAACTGCATATAATCACTATCATGGCTATGAAAAATATGGCAACTAAGGTGTGACACTTCTATCTCATTAGAGTAACATCATCTATGTTTATTTCCTCATCAAGATAAAAAAAATCAAATTCCTGTAAATAAAATTTCTTCATAAATTTCTTCAGTATAAAATCTTTAAATCAAAACAATCATCCACCAATTTCCTTAATCTCTTTAAGATCGTCGCATATAATCATAATTATAACTTTAAAATACCCAACCAATCCTTTTATCATCACACCAACTCCCTTTTATTTTCCCCCTTTTTTTTCCTCAACTTTAATTCAGTTTACCTAATATAAAAGATTGTAACTCTCTTATGAAAATACATAAATCAATCACCGAGATAAATATTATCATAATACTAAATTCTTCTTTTTTTTTCCAAAAGAAACTTCAATAAAAATTTATCAATCTAAAAAAAAGATTTAAATCTCAAATTTTTTTTTTCAATCAAAATTTGTTCCATCAAACAAAATTCAATCACAAAAAAATACCTCAAATTTCTAAATCGATCCTCGAAATAAACTTTATTATAGTACAAACATCCTTTTCTTTTCTCCTCAAAATTTTTAGATTAAAATTACCCAACTCCAAATTTTAAATCACTTTATGAAATGCATCAAATTTCTAAATTCTTCTTAAATAAATCCTTTTTTTTATCAAGGTCAAAATATTCAATCCTTAAAGAAATATAAATCTCATAGGCAACTCTTAACTATTTCTATTTACAATCATCTATCCTCAAATTAAAAAAAAATTTATTCTTCTATTTTGGAAACCAACATAAATCATCAACCAATTTAAATCTCATGTAGCAATGTGAATATTTAAATTTTTAATCATCAAGTTGATTTTATATCCTCTATAACCAATCATAGATTTTTTTTTTAAAAAACTCAAATCAAAACTTTAAATCATCCTCTCAAATCGATCATCGAGTTTATTTTATTAATCAACTTCTCACAGTCTTTCCCATATGAGTATAAGTAATCTTTCTCACTATCATTCGAAATTGATATATCATTACTACTCAACTTTGAATTAACTAATCATTCATGCAAAAATTATATCTTTCAAAAATATGGTGTTCATCAACCTGCAATATTTAGTACTTTCCAAGAATTCAATTATAGACTCAACCGCATAATTAGCTGCCAAGGTAACCCATCTAGCCATATAGTTAACTCAAGAGTGTATATAGTATAGCATCTTCCAAACCTCTATCAATCATGACAAGCAAGGGGTACGGTAGATTAGATCGAGAAGGATATAATTGCAAGGAAGTCAAAGAGTCAGAAGATATAAATCAAAGAAGAGATCAAGTATTTCGAGGAGTTTGAAATGAGTCGAAATCAAACGAGATCAAAGGATAAAAATAATCAATTGTGGATGAGACACAATAGTCCTAATCCTATACGCAGGCTTGCTTGGTACGGTAAAGTAACCAAACAATATTTTCTCGACCTGCATGGGCCACCACTAAAAACATGTCACGCCCCGGTTCCAAAATATGTGGGACCAGGAACACGTGGCGTGCCAGCTGTACGATCAAGTATAGAAAAACCCCAATTTAATAGACTATACTCGATCGTAGTACGCTGAAGTAACAACTAAATAACAATACAGGCAAGTAAATACTAATCTCATCCACAGGAAAAAATCACAGAATAAAGCTGGAAGGAATGAAAATAACTCTGAATCAAATTACAAGTCATGACTAGTGGAAAATAATCCACCAATAAATGTATGAAAGAACTACTAAAGAGTACAACTGAACCAAAAAAGAAATAGATAGCTACTAGCAGAAATCACTTAAGAACTCAAAAAACTCACGAGGCTCAACATTGAAGTCCTCGTCAGCAAAAGTCTCCAATCTCCATAGTCCGTCGGTACCTGTGCTCGTCCCAATCTGGAAAAGGTGCCAGGTCCTCAGAGGGACGTAACAAGTACACAAGAAATCGACATGCATGATAGTACAGGGCAGTATATAAATAACTAAAACAAAATGTAACATAACATCTCCCCAACCAAACAAGGACAGGATATATCATGCGACATACGACAGATAAACTAACCATCTATGTGTAATGCACTCGAGACATCTCTAATGGTGCATGAGGGAGGAAGAAGAAGAAGAAACTGCCACCAAGCGTTCTACGGTTTGAGAAACGAGGGGCTACGAGCATCCAGCGTCCATTGGAAACAGAATTCTCATACACCACTAGTAGACTCTCCCCACCCAATGTATATCTGTACCGTATACGCGGTACAAATAATATGCAAGACGTCATAGTATATATAAGTAGACCTGTACCAACCACTAGACCAGACGCGAACTCACGTGCCAATGATCAGTCGACACACAAATCCATGCTCTCAACTCACTCATATAGTGATCGTGTATGATATGGTATCCGGCTAGAAGGTACCACATACCTTCACAATACACGGGATAAGTCCACTACTACTAGACGCGTGCACACAACTGAGAAGTAACTAGGTAACATAAACTAACTACAAAAATATACAATCAAGCAAGGTGTACTTGCCTGTGTCCAGCAACTGAGTATCCGGGTCCAAAGTAGAGTGCGAGTCCCGAGAAGCAAATAATCCTAAACAAAATTTATCTCTAATTAATTACTAATTACACAAATTAAACAATTCATTTAATTGCTAAGTAATCTTTAATTTAAATTAATCTATTACTACTAGCTAACTAGTATCATTAATTATGAATAATAATTATACAATAATAAGTATGTAAACCATACTTATTATCATACCATTTATATTCTGAAATTTATATACAACCAAATATTTAATAATTAATTAATTAATGATAATCAATTAACCAACCATTTAATACACACATGAATTCACAATTCCTAATATTACTAACATAAATAGTAAAAATCTTTAAAAATCATTTTTAGTCTATTTCAATAATAAACCAAATAATATCAGAAAAATAAATATATATTATATATATTTTTTACAGAAAATGAATTATTATCATTAAACTATTTATTAAATAACTAGTTGGATAATAACAATAAGTACTTAATAATTCTAAATAAATCCAAATAAATCACCACAAACCTTAAATTTAATCATTAAAACTAAATTCACAGTAGTAACACAAAATTAATAATTATTTAAATCAATAAATAATTATTACACAATTTATTACATAAACCTAAACATGATTTTCCAAATTACTTTTAAGTCTTAAAAATTCGTAAATATATTTAAAATACATAAAATAAATTCCTAAATACCCTATTTACACATTTCTAACAGAATCTTATCACTTCACAAAATTACAACATTTATATAATTAATAACAATTAATTATATAATATATTCAACTTATGTAATAAATCTAGAAATTATCCAACTAAATCTAAATAATTATAAATAATAATCAATAAATATTGGAATTATTTTTCTACAGAATAATATACTATTACAAACATTTTCTATTCAAACAATATTATTTATTTACTAACCAATTAAATAATATAAATTGAAAACGGTATTTAATAATTAGTTTGATTAATACAAAACTTCCAAGAAAAATCTAAGTAAAATATTATAAAAACCAATAAAATACTGGAATAATTTCCATAATTTACTTTATAATTAAATCTATATTTTCCATATAAATTATATTATTTAATTATTTACCAATTAAATAATATGCGTCAAAAGGAATTAATTAAACAGTTTTAATTCACTGGTTTTCACATAAAATAATTATAAATGTAATTCTAAAAATTCTGGAAAAATTATTTTAAAATACTATATTAATTATAAAAACTTTTTCATGTACAAAGTTTTATCTAATTCGCGATCAAAATATTACATAAAAATTAAAACTGTAAACACATTTAATTAATTACTAGCATTGAAACTTCATAATTAAATATAAATAAATACTAATAATTAATATTAATTCTTACAAAAATTAGGGTAGAACCCCTACATAATTACCAATGATTTCCTATATTTAGATCTAATTATTCATCCATTTATTTATCATAACAATCAATACAAAACTGAATAATCAGAATTTAAATACTAAAACTTGGTTTAAAGCATGCTAAGAGGATTTAATCCACGTGACAGCGCCACGGGGGGGTCGGGGTTACCTCGCCATGTCGCAGGGGGGTGGAACGCCGCGAGGGGGCCGTCGGATCGGGGCCGGCCGGGCTGCAGTGCGCGCGAGGGGCGCCGGCTGCTACACGCGGGCGCGGGAAGCGCCGCGTCTCGTCGTCGACGGCGGGGCTCCGGGTGAGGAGGAAGGAGATAGGCGCGGAAGAGGAGGAGGGGCTGGTGGTTTGATGGGGAGAGGTGGAGTTTGTGTGGAGGCAAGTTTAGGGTTAGGGTTGAGAGGAACTTGGTTAAAGAAGGCTATATATATATATATATATATATATATATATATATATATATATATATATATATATATATATATATATATATATATATATATATAGAATATATATCTAAATCTAATAAAACATCTATAAGCAATTCTTAAGACAAATAATAGAATTTAATAATAAAACCTAATAGGGATATCCAATTTAATAAAATAATAATAATAGACCATGGCAATAATAAAAATATAATAATAGTGATAAACCATAAATAAAAAGGTAATAAATAATTATAAACTTGCTATTAATTATAATAATATGACAATAACTAAGGATTATAAATAATAATAGAGCCAATATTTATAAGGATAAAATTTGACTAGCACTAATAAAAGTAACCCTGATGATCTTACCAACAATATTGTCAGATAGAAAATAGCATCATCTTGCATCTATATATATACAATATAAATTAAACCCTGATTAGAAATAATTAATTAATTATTTAATTAAAATAAATTAACAAGCTATTCTTCAAATAAAAAAATAATTTTAAAAATTCCCTGAAAATTCAGGAGGGTTATAGTATGGAACAATTTGGGATAGGTAATGGCCATTCTCCGTGCTTCTAACACGGAGCATGACCATTTCGTGCTTCTAACACGGAGAATGACCATTCTCCGTACTTTTAACACGGAGAATGTCCGTTCTCCGTGCTTATAACACCGAGAATGGCCATTCTCCGTAGTTTTAACACGAAGAATGGCTATCCTCTGTGCTTTTAACAAAGTATGGTACATTTAGGACGGAGAATGTTCAAGTATATACAAAATATTAACCCTAATTTATTATTTAGAGTCCAATCTATGTAAAGATTTAATGTAATGCAAATCAATTTAACAACCTAATATTATAAAAATTAAGAATTCTAATTATAATCAAATTTAATTTGTTCTAATACACAAAGAAATCTGAGTATGATTAATCTAAACTAATTTTGAGTCCTTTTCTTTTGCAGCCTATAATAATACAAGAACCTTGTTAAAAATGTGAAAACATATTTTCGATCATAGCCAACACATTTAGCTCGTATCATAAACATTTATGACGCTGTTAAAAATATTAGATTCAATCATATTCCCATACGAAAGACAAGCGGACGACCTCCTCAGACGACATCTCTGCTACTACCAAAACCATGGTTAGGATCTCCTTGGGGATGTTGGCCCATCCGCAAATGTAGGTTTTGCTCTTCTCCATTTTGAGACTATTCTGAAGGATTGTGAATTTTAAATAGTTTGACTGTTTAGTTTAGTTTTGAATCTATATAAATTGGTTTTGAAGGCTGGTGAAGATGAATAGTTTGGCTGTTTGGCTGTATAAATAGATTTTAAAGGGTTGTGAAAAAGAAACCAATTTTTTTGTATCTCTTCCGGGCCACTCTTCTTGTATAAATGTTTATCGATCACCATTAATTATGGTAAATGGCACTGATACCATAAATATGAGTGAAATTTGTACCGCCAAAGTTCATCTTGAAGAAGGTAAAATGTCATCATTGTGTGGAGAAATGTCAAAATCTCTTGGATATAATTACACTGAGATATTGTATTAATGTTAAGATACTGATATCATATAAATATGAAAAATACAAAGAAATGCATGCATGCATGCTAATGTCAGAAGAACCATTCACCCCAGGACTGATTGATGAGATCTAAATCACTATACATCTCGTATCCACGTTCCCCTGGGATTACATCATCAAAGGGTCGTTTAAACGTCTGTACTAAATCACAAATTTTTTTGAGGTCGTCGTTGAAGTGCACGTTGAAGCACCCACGTATGTCGAGCACGCGAAGACCCTTATAGTTGTATATGATAGATCGCAGCGTGTCTCCATTAAACATGCCTGAGCCCGTCTCTAGCTGCTCGAGACGTGGCATCGAATCGGCCACGGCCTTTTCCTCCTTCTCGTTCAACGAGTTCAGCACGAATCTGTTCCTGACCATAAAATATGGAGGTTTGTCACTACCATATTTCTAGTTTAAGGGTATTTTTGTCATTTTTGAGGTTATTTGAATTTATTATAATTTATTTGAATTTATGGGAATTTTTAGAATTTATTTTAGAATTATTTGAATGATGGTTGACTAGGTTGACTTTGACTAGCATTGACTTGGTAGGCTAACCTAGGAGCTAACCCTAGTTGTGTTTGGACTTGGTTAGGTCATGCAACCCTAGTTAGACTAGAGTTAACCTATGGTTTAGTCTTTAAACTCAAGATTAGAATAGAAGGTTTTTAGTCACAAGTCATGACTTGTGGTTTTGAACCATAGATTTTAACTAAGCCCAACCTATTAGCCACTAGCTAACCCTAACCCTAATTCACTCTATGGCCGGCCACCTAGCCTAGGGAATCCCACCCTATAAATACTCTCTTCCATTAGGGCTAGCCTTTGGAAAGAGAGGTATGTACCAACTTCATTAATTCCTAGAAAATCTATTTTAATTCCTTTTTAATCCAAACAAATTGTAATAGGTTCTAATTAGTGTGTTCTTGCTGTTTGTGGAGGTTTTTCTCAGTTTGTGAGCAATTTGAAGAAGTTTGCTAGCAAGGAGGAACCCCCTATTGGAAGCTTTTCTTGCATTTGGACACCAATAGGTAAATCCCTAAACCTCTATGTTAGATGTTGTTATTATTGCATATTGACCTAGATCTAAGTGTCCCCTAGCTAACCCTAGATTTTCGTGGCATTTTGGACCTATTTCGTGTCTGTATTGGACACGTATCCGACCATGGACCTAAGTGTTTGATGAAATGCCCCATTGGGCATTTCATTTTGATTTTTGAATTATGTTTGAATAGAAATTATTGTTTTGATGGGGCTTATTGATTTCTAGTGTCCTGGGATTGATTTGGTGTCGTGTCGTGTCGGTTTGGACACGTGCACACGCGGGTGCACATGCGCGCGCGAGCTGTGCGCATCCCCTGCTACTCGGGGTGGATTTCTCACTGGACACGACAACTCAGGTCATGCCACTTGGCATGGGCCAAGGGGCAATGACTGACACGAGGCCCTCCAAGTTGGAGACGCTCTCGTGTCGTGTCGGACACGTTCTCCTGCCCGCACTGGGTTTACACTGACTGAATCAGTCGTGTATTCGGTCTCTAATACGCAATTGTATCATGGACACGGAGACACTGGGACACCGTGCAGGCACCTAGACACCTAGACTAACCCTAGGCGAACCTAGGGACACGACCGCGAGACACTTGGACACCTGTGTCGTGTCCTAGACCTAGGTGCACACACGCACGAGACAGTGCACTACTGTACGGTGTCCTGTATATTAGTTTAGGTTTAATTGCTTTTGGACACGTCTGTGTCCTCGTGGTGTGACACTTTGACACTAAATGACACGTGCATACCCTATATTATCATTACCAACCACTAATTATACATGTTAGTTGTTTTATGTGTCAATTTCCAATTTCCCCTAAAATTCCTGATACCAAGTTTAATTTTAGTATTTTTCAGTTTTATTAATCGAACTTTGGCAGTTAAATTAACCCATTTAACACTGTTATTAGCATGATTTAAACCCTAATATAGTTCTCCTATATGTGTTTTAGCTATATGTCGATTTTGGGAGATTTGTATTGAGTATTGGATTCAAAATGGGATTTGAAAACATGTGGACTGAAACTGTTTTATGAATTAATGATATTGGTTTCCTTTCCTTCCCTGTTTGCTAAACTACACACAGTCCTATGAATCACACACACACCCAATTACATACCTGGGACTGATTTCCAGAATTCCTACACACAGTCACTCACCTAGCCTAGTTTCACACACTCTCACTCTTTATACACACATTCCTGATTTTCTTTTACACACAGCTACACACATACACTGTTTTCCTCCCCTAGCTAAATATACACTCTCACATTGCCTCTAATACACACACACAGGCCACCCTTAAACTGTCACACTATTTTCATCACTCACTTACACATACACACCCAAATCCATAACACTGTCACTGAATTCCAGATTTCTTCACACACACACATAAGCAAATGCACATTGCCCATCTCCTAAATTCTATGTTCTTGTATATATATGTATATACATATATAAGTGATGCATATAGGTATCCTATATATTATAATATATGTGTATTATATTTAGAGATATGTATTGCTATGTATATATATATATGAAGTGAATGAATGCTTGATATAATTTGCTATGTATATATAATATAGTGAGTGTAATTGAATATATATGTATATATATGCTATGTGGTCCTAGTGCCTTGAGTTGAGTTGGTGTATTAAGTCTAGGCTTGGCTAGGCCTAGTAAGACTTGATTAGCCTAGAATGACTAGTTTGACCTAATTTAGACTTGTTAGACCTAATTTGACCATAGTTGACCTAGTTTGACTTCTAGGGTTGACCAGAGTTGACCAGAGTTGACCCAGAGTTGACTTTGGCCTAGATTGACCTAGATTCATTTAGAATGCATTAAATTGCATCTTGTTATCATTTTAGACTTATTGTGACTTGTGTTGTTCTGATTAGGAACCAGACACCTCTCCTCGAACAGTACATTTCATCCGGACACTCAGATACCAGGCGAGTACATTCTCTGATCATTTCATATTCTGTTTAGAATTATATTTCTGCTTTAGATTACTTTACTTGATGCTGTCACGACATTATTACGGATTAGTACTATATGGATCTCTTCATGCGATGTTATCCCCCTCGGGAGTATCGGGTACATTGTGTCATGTGCGTTTCACTTTCATCATGTACTCCTGTGCTTTTACCATACATGTACACTCTTGTGAATCATGTACTCTCATGTTCATGGAGCCCTCATGTATACTATCATGTGCACCCTTTCATGGGCCCTCATGTGATATCATGTATAATAACATAACCTGCTTAGATCCTTGTGTATTGATTGGGAAAACGAGGGAGTGCTAATAGTCATGTGAACAATTCTATAGTAGTGTAGATCATGTGAAACTCTTTAGTGTAGATCATGTGATAATCTGTCCTGTTCACATGTGCTATCCTGTACTCTACATCACTAGCCACTATTAGTTCTCTATATACAGTAGCTATTTACATACAGTTCTCTTCTTTTACATCATGTACTTCCTTTCAGTTTCATGTATCTTACTCTACTGCATATTTATATTTTCTAACCTGCTACGATCTGTTGAGATGTATTGTGCTCGCTCCTGTCCTGATTGGACCTGTTGAAAACATTACAGAGGACGAGGAGGAGGCCTGTGTGGATACCTTCTACGGGGAAGCCCTAGACGACACTTGTGAGCTGGACCCTCAGGAGGATCCAGCTCTAGCTGATGACTTTACCCCGACTGCCTAGACTAGCTTAGTTAGACTTTATCTTACTTATGTTGTCTTGAGACTAGTTCATTTAGGCTTTATTTCTGTCTTTGAGATCTGGGTTGTATATATTCTTTTATATTCAGTAGCTGAGACTTGTATTCTGGATATTTGCTGAGATGTTATCTTAGACTATTTTGATCATCTGTATTTCCTTGAGTTCTATATCATATCGTGCTTCTTCTTTCTTAGTTGTGATTGAGTTTACTTTCTGCTATGTCACCCCCATTCGGGGAGTATAAACTGTTTAGCTTTATATTGTTAGATGTTGTGACCTAGGACAGCGTTCTACTGCCGACACTGCGGCGTAGGCTGGACGTACCCACGTCTCATGCCCTTACTCTAGGGTGCGGGTCGTGACAAGGGGGCATGTTTCTTCTCAGCTTGACCAGACGGCGGCAATACTTGCCAGCGAAAAATATTCCAGTCGACGTGATATAGAGGCAGTAGCTAATGTCGAGTTCTTCCAGCACCGGGAGAAACTCCAAGTGTCTCACAAAAGTTTCATCACTCACGTCGTACTTCGGAATGCGCAGCACCCTTAGAAATTTTTTACTGTATTATAAAAAGGGGAAAACATCAATAGAAATTAACAAAGTATACATAAAATTTTGTAATAAAAAAAATAAAGTATTAGAATAAGACAAAATAAAATTTTGTATAGGCCTTAAACATGTAAAAGGGAAGGCTGCTTCGTCGAGCTTGTACGCAGAGAAGGACAGTAGATATCTCCCACTGCGAGCCACGAGCTTCTTTACGATCAAACTAATCTTAGCGGTTCGCTGGGCCCTCCGGCACCACTGTTCCAAGTCCACGTTGGACCAATAGTCTAAGGGACCGTTGAGCACCTTCCACCACGAACGACAAATTGGAGCCACGTTGTACATGACCTCGTCCGTCGACATCCCCGACAGTACCAGTATCATCGAGAGAATCTCTATAGAGATGACGACCCATCTGCTGTAGTTGATCTTGCTCTTGCTCCTCTCCATTGCGACTCTTCTTCTTCTCTCCTTTGTTTCTTTCTAGTCGGATGGGTTCTTTTCTTTGGAAAAGGCTATTTAACCCGCTCGTTTCGAGGGTGTAACTCGCTCGTGGAGGGGTGTAACCGAACAAGAAAAAGACTATTTGGAAATAACAGTAATGCCACTGTATTAATATTAGTTTCAATTATATTGTAAATTTTAAATTAACAGAAATGCCACTATAGATTTAATATTAATGCTAGTTCCAATAATAATGTAGATTGTAAATAAAAAGAATGGAATTTTAACTTTAACTACTTTTAAGTTGTGAATTTAAATCTAAGTTTAGATGTTAAATCAAAAACTAATTTAAATTTTAGTATTAATATTAGTTTCAATAATATTGTAAATTTTAAATTAACAGAAATGCCACTATATTAGAAACCTAGCTTGTCACGCCCCGCTCTCGTAGGAGCGATCGTCCTCGCTAAGGCGTGATGACGCGTGAGCCTAGATTATGCTCACGCAAGGCAGGTCCATAACGGCCGATTACAGGCTAAGCGTCGGGGTCGTCGCACAGAAGTCCCAAGCAAAATATTGAATAACAACAGCGGAAAATTAAATACAAAACACAAGTCATTCAAAATGCTCTTTATTGATATTAAAACAAAGATTACAATTGTGGCGCGAGGCCAAGATTACAATCACTCAAGCTCACTCTTCGTACATTACAAGTCACTCTGCTCTCTCTCATCTCTTAATACAATTTGAGTAGACCAGCGAAAGCTTCGGATAGGCGATGTCCATACATTTTGTCTTGTATAAGTCCAGTCTTCAATGCGTCCGCACGCCTCGAAATGCCAAGGAACTCCACGCCTCGACACATCCAAGCGAGCTCCGCCCCGAGCAAGCAGGTACCTATCACCTGTACATGAAACTGATGGGGTGTCAGTACTCAACTGTACTGGTCGAGTGAGCTCCTCACCCACCCATACAAAACCAACACGTTACTTTACTTTTGTGCAACATAGTCCCCTTATGATTGTATTTCTAGTCTTGCCTTAGGATCAATTTTAATATTAAGACGTAGACATCTTGGTCTATTTGTGTCTCTAGACCGCTCGTCGGGCTAACGCACCGATAACTTCCTTATCCTAGCCTCTAGACCATTTTCGTGTTTGCAATGTCAACTTATCGACTTGTACATACCCTATGGCCCATACTCTGGGATGCAACGACATGATTCGTGTCAACGACTTAGTTCTTACTTGAACATTGAGGCAGTGCCTCGCAACATAGCATGACTTAACCAAACTTGCCTTACGGACCTTCTTGACTTCACTCGAAACGTCTCAATCCCGATTTACACAACTCTATGCCATCTACTTAATACTCAATGCTACATTCGTGCCGAGGCACGTGTCCTTGCTATAGCCAAATCTTAGTTTTTTTAAGACTTGTGATGCACCCGTGCATACTATATTTACTTCATACGTGTCATACTTGCACTTTCTTTGATTTGACCGACACCGTGCATGCGGATTGCCGCTTAGCACACCAACTTGACTTATATGAAAGGTCACTTGCAATTCAAGCCATCTTGGATATGTAGGTGGTGCAAGACGAGGCCCTTGCAGCTAAGGGTAGCTAGCCCTGCTCAAGTCCTAGAATTATCACCGGCGGCGTGTTCTTGCCTGCCTACCTTGCTCCCCTCCTAGGCCGATACGGTATTGTGGCCCCAGATTTCCAAATCGTGGGTGCAAAAACTTGTCGACAAGTTGTCCATGACCACGCACCTACGAGAACTCCTAGACTCAACGTAAATGCATGGCCTAGTCGTCACAACTTAGCTTCCTTAGCTTTACTTCTTGTACTTATCATACTTCTTTTGAAGAGCCCAAACCAGGGTTATCTCGACGACTGACCTACAATCCTGTCATGTTCCTCCTCGATGACTGACCTACAGTTCCGACATATTTACAGTATTTCCATACTCTTATTGCCTTAACTAAATTGCGCTCACGCAAGGCAGTGTTTCCAAACTCTTATTGACTGCGACTGACCTACAGTCCCGACATGTTTACAGTATTTCTATCGCCCAAGTCATACTTTATATGACGAGCTTTGAGATCGTGGGACTAAGTGACTTGACAACCGTAGAAAACAGGGGACAGTACTTGCTATGACTTCGATAGCCCAATAAAACTCTTGTCTAACGTGTTCATGCAACGACTTGACAAGCAAGGGCTACGTTAAGCCTTGCATCGAGGGAACGTGCTGTGCACACGTTCAGCTTGAACAATCAAGTTCTTTGGGTGCCTAGACTTAAGTCACAAGCCGTGCAATACAACTTAAACTACGGGACAAGCGAATGTTAATATTAATGCTAGTTCCAATAATATTGTACATTTTAAATAAAAAAGAATGGAATTTTAACTTTAACTATTTTTAAGTTGTGAATTTAAATCTAAGTTTAAATGTTAAATAAAAAACTAATTAAAATTTTAGTATTAATATTAGTTTCAATAATATTATAAATTTTAAATTAACAAAAATGCCACTTTATTAGAAACCTAGTTGATGTCACGTTGCTCGGGCTCCGTTAGTGTTCGTCTAAACTCGTACGTGACAACTAGTTATTAGTAATGAAAATCAAAAATTGAACTTTAACTTTAACTATTTTTAAGTTGTGAATTTAAAACTAGTTATTAGTAAAAGGAGCTATTGAAATAAAAACTAGTCGAGCTCGATCCTTTCTCTTTATCCCATCTCCCTCTCTCTCTCTCTCTGGTTCTCTCTCGCAGATTGTGTTCACTAATATCATATCATTAGAAATAATTATACAATAGTAAACGTAGCATTAAATGCTGTTGCATGCTTTATCCTACATAATTTAATAATACATGTACACAGAAGACGAAAAGGTTGTGTTGTTGGAAGTTGTTTCTTTAAAATTATGCATGCTTTTAGGATCACTCAAGCATTTTCATGAGCCAATAGAAGAGGGCCACGTGGCGGAGGTACAAGGAGGAGGGAGTTTTTGGAGTTACTAAAAGCATTTTCATGCATGCTTTTAGGATCACTCATACCGGTTTCTTTTTGTATTGTTTCTTGTCCTTCGTTTCATCTGTTGGTTTCTAACACACTCTATTTTCTTCAATGGCGACGTCATATGGAGAAACTGATCATCGTATGGAAGAATTAGTTGATGAAGAAAGCTTCGCTTCAAGAGCAGTGTCAGATAATTTGGATGATGAGCAAAGTTTGAAAGCTGTTAACTTAGGAGACAATAAAGAACAAGAGGAAGAAAACAACGGAGGAATGCATCATAACGATGACGATGACATCAACGCAAACAACAAAATATTATTTTGCATCACCCTTTCTAATGGATTTAAGAAATGCATTATTTTTTTACATTGATTTCTCATACTTATTATGTTTAATTCTGTGGACGATGGTGAATCTCCATTGGATTTCTATGCAGCGACGATGAAAAAATACTGCAGTCTGCCAACATTAACACAGACCCAAGGGATCTCTTAGATGAAGATATTGTTGGCTTATAGTTCAACTCTATTGAAGAAGCAGAGACATTCTATCGGATATATTCAAAAGCAGTTGGTTTCAGTATTAAAAAGAACAAAGTAAAGAAAAACAAATCTGGGATGGTGATGGTCCATAGTTGGTGTTGTTCGAATGCGGGATTCAGACAGAAGAAATACAATGAAGCTCCTAACAAGGTTTGTGAGCCAAAAAGTGACAGCAGAAGTGGTTGTAAAGTAATTTTTCGTATTGGGTACACCAATTCTACAAATCTGTGGGTTGTCAAACAATTTCAAGTACATCACAACCATAAACTGGCGAATGATTTTGAAACAGTTTTTTTGAGATCCAATCGTAAGATATCACCCACAGAATTGGAACAAGCTAAGCTTATGAAGCAATCAGAGATGGGGACTGGAGATATATAGAATTTACTTGTCCACCAGAAAGGTGGCTGGGATAAGGTTGGATGGACGAAAAAAGATTTATACAACGCTTTAGCTAAAGATAGTAGAGCACTAGACGATGTTGATGCTACGACAACACTTACATTTCTTCAATCTAAGGAGGGCATTGACCCAAATTTATTCTACGCGTACAACATAGACGAAGATTCTAGATTGACCCATCTCTTTTGGGCTGACGGTGCATGTCGATTCGATTACGAATTATTTAGAGATTCACTAGCATTTGATTCTACATATAAAACAAATAGAAGTCAAATGCCGTTGGTGGTTCTAGTGGGTACAAACAATCATGCTATGACTTGTGTGTTTGGGTTTACACTAGCATGGCCGAAATAGAAGATAAATTTGCCGCAATTTACACTAAAATGGTGTTTATAGAGTTAAGGAAGGAAATCACATGTTCTGATACATATACTGTTCTCCACCATCACATCATAAGAGAGGCAGAAGTTTGTACTATCCAAAGTATATGTCGCCAAACAGTATCAATCGGAAGGTTATATTTGATCGGGCCGACAACATCATAAACTGTGACTACTTGTGGATGGAGACCAAGGGGATTCCTTGTAGGCATATTTTTCAGTAATGAAGAGATTGCATTTGGGAGATATTCCAAAGAACTTGATAAAAACTCGTTGGCTTAAGGATTGCAAAGAGAGTTATCTCTCCGGACCTGGCGCAGAAAGAAAATTCATCCACCCAGATAGTATTGAGAAAAGCAGAAGGTATGGTGGTATTAATGAATAAGTTAATCTATTTACGTACTATTGTAAAAAATCAAACAAAATTCAAGAGAAGGGAACAAAGTTGACGTCGTCTGTTCTGATGGAGTTGAAAAAAATGTGACCGATATTGGTGAAGAAGAAAAAAATGGTAGCTGATGCAGTTCATGGAGTGCATAAATCTTTTAAAGAGCCAAATCCGGTAGCAACAAAATGAAGGCCTTCTCAAGGGAAATCAAGCCAGCCTAAAGTAAGCCAGACTATCCCCAAGCCTAGAATTTGTAGAGTTTGTAGAAAATTGGGTCACGATTTTTGTAATTGTAAAGTACAGAAGTGAGATAGCGACAAAGAGCAAATGGAATTAAATGAACCGTCGTTGACTTATTATTAACTTTTTTTTTATAATTCTCCGTCAATTTAACAAGAAAAATGGAAATCCTCAGTCAATTTTAACACGGAGGATGGTAATTCTCTGTTAATTTAACAAGGAGAATGGTCATCCTCCGTCCTTTTAGGACGGAGAATGGCAATTTTTTGTGTTATTTAAATGAAGAATTGACATTCTCTTGCATTCTAACACGGAAAATAGGAATTTCTCGTCAATTTAACAAGGAGAATGGTAATTCTCCATGATTTTAACACGGAGACTAGTGTTGACGGGCGCACTGGCCAGTGCTCCATTGGGTGCATCAGTACACGGAGAATGGTATTGACTTGGCAAAATTCGAAGGGGTAGATTCATTGGTATTAATGGCATATAAATGGTAGTAGTTGGAAGAGTTTGTTCTCGTCTTACTTAGTTTTTTTTGTGAAGGGGCAGATGCATTGGTATTAATACAAATTAATTGAATTGAATTCGAAGTGGCTGCCACTTGGCGCATGAGTACGAGTTGTCCTTGCCTATAAATGGCAGTAGTGTAGGGAGAGTTTGTTCTCGTCTCACTTAGCTTTTCTTGTGGAGATGGACTCGACCGATCCCCCGCCTTGGCAAGATGCTTTCCTGGGGGTTGTCGATCTCCTCGTTCGTAGAAGCTTTGGTGGTGAAGTCCTTCAGAAGACTGAGATGTGCCTAGTGGTCTGTCCGTGTTCGTGGACTTCATCGACTGTGTGCCATGATGTTGGTTACTGGAAGAGCCCCAGGGTTTGGGTTGATTACCAACCCACACACTGTTGAAGCGCTCGCACATTGATTCGCTTTAACTATGCACGGTGTTCCGTCTACGCACGTTGACGATGAAGTGATTTGCTCTGACAATGCACGGTGTTCCGTGTTCGTGCACTTCATCAGAAGACTGAGATGTGTCGAGTGGACTGTCCGTGTTCGTGCACTTCATCGACTGTGTGCCATGAGGTTGGTTACTGGGTTCGGGATCGCCGCGACCCAGTTTTTGTTATGCTGGAAGAGCCACAGGCTGTCGAAGGTGCATGTTACATCCAAAGATCGGGGTCGGACGATGGAGTGATTTGCTCTGACGATGTTACACCTACGCACGTTGACGATGAAGTGATTGCCAACCCACACTATGTTGAAGCTGTAGCTTTTAGGCTTTTTTCTTGGTAGTAGGATTTTATGTAGTAGTTCAGACTTTCACATATAAATAAAAGTCAAACTTTTCGTGGTTTTGACACGGAGAATGGCCATCCTTCGTGGTTTTAACAATGTAAATGTAATTTAAAAATAATTTTATTATAAAAGACAGAGCAGTCCAGACGTTACAAAAGACGCAGACGAATAAAAGTGTAAACCCCCTAAATTTCTACTATTTTTTTTCTAAATTTGGTACTAATTTTTTTAGTATTTGTACGTCGCGTAGTTGCATTGTACGTCGTGCGCAAAATTTCATTTTTCGAAATTGCTCGACAAGTACGAATATGTGCGAGCATACATATTTTAGAAAAATATTTTATTTTTATAGTTTCAAAATAATATATATAATAAATATTTTTAGCTATCGTACCAAAATTTTCAAGTTTACGAATTTATTTATTAAAAGCCTCTCATTTATACAGTTATAATAATAAATAATATACTTATAAAATGGTATACTAGAAAAGTATATTCATGTAAATATTAATTGTGCATACATATATTTATTTCATAAATATTTTATTAGTTTATTTTAAATAATAATATAATTTTCAAAATTATTATTATATGTATTTTTAGAAAATAAATTTTGAAATTTTTGTGGCAATTTAAATCTTTGATTGAATTTTTATGGATTTGATTTAAATAGTTTAAATTTAAAATATGATTTATATTTAATTTAAGTTTAGATTATCTAGATTTAAATTAGAATTTGATTTGGATTATTATTGATTGAATCGATTTAAATTTGAATTAAATTAAGTAGCGAATTATCTATTTTTGGGTTTAAATAATCCAAATCCTTATCTTCTAAGGATTACCTCAACCCTATAAATAGGGGAGCCTCCATAAGTTTTTCATCCATTATTTTCTCCACAAATTTCCACCACAAAAGTGAGTGCCTCGTGTCTGTGTCCAATATCTCCCGTGTCAGCCGTGACGGCCTCGGGTCCGACCCCGGGTGTCTTCCCAATATTTTATTCCAAATTTTTTTTACGTATACATTTTCATCTCTTCCGTGTGGGACACCCCCCGATAAAACTAAATTTCCTAATCTAAACCTATTCTAACCATGTCCACCGTCATCCCGATAAGAACCCGCCGTCACCGACTATGTTTCCCCGCCTCCTGACAAAGACCCCCAAACCAGCCGATCAACTTCCGGCAACCCAGCCGCTGTCATCACCATCAACCACAGCGTTCCTAGCCCTCCACGACCGACCTTGCCTCCGTCGTCAACATCGCACCAACCCGTATCCACACCACCACCAGAACTCCCCGCCTTCTCCGGACACAGTCGGTCGCCATCACCATCCACGCCATCCCGACGTCCCCGCCACGGCCAAAATACCACCCCTATACCATCAAATTACCCTTGGCTTCGGCCAACTCCTGACCCAGACCCCGTACTTATCACGGCCACTAGCCCATAACCGCCACCGCCGCGGCCCTCATCCCAGCCTAATCGTCATCACCTACCACCACGCCCGCCACCATCATTCCGGCAGCCCCAAATATTACCTTTGCCTCAAAGCAAAACCACCTCCATCACAAACTGTCATCCCTCCTTCCCTCTATCAGCAGCTCAACGACCACCATCGTCGGCGTTCATCTCCGGCGATCCTGAAAACTCTCGACCAACAAACCCCAACACAAAAAAAGAGGAACACAAATCCCCAAACATCACCACCTCACCTCACCCACGCCTTCCTCCGCCCTTGCCGTAGCGCCCGTGTCCGTCGCGTGTCGAGCCACCGCGAGCTAGCCGTCCTTCTCCGCGATCCCGTCAGTCCTGCCGCCCTCTTTCCGTGCAATGCCTCGCTCCCGTCAGCAAGCTCCGTCGCCGGCGCCCTCTACCGCGAGCCGCGCGCGCAACCCCTCTCCGTCGGAGCAGCCGCCGTCGGCGACTCCACCTCTTGTCCCCTTCTCCTTCAGTACGTGACTGCCGTCCTTGCGGTCGAGACCTCCCCCTCTCGTATCTTCCCCGGACTCCACCCTGATCCCTCTCGCTCACCCATCCTAAATCCCTCCACTCTCTCTGTTTTCTTAAAGAACTCTCCTTCCCCTTTTCTAAAAAGCAGCACTGCTGCTATGATTCTTTTATTATGTATTTAATAATTTCTTTGTTTATTGACCTTTTTTTGTTTTTGTTTGGTTATTAGTAATTTTATTATTATTATTATTATTATTATTATTATTATTATTTTTATTATGTTCCTCTTGATTTTGTTTCATTTGAATTATTTTTTATATTTGTTTTCTTGTGTTGTTGACTAAATGGTTCTGTTAATCCTTGTTTTGTATTATTATTTATTTTTGTAGTTGTTTCAGGATTGGGTTCTTTATTCTTTTACTATTGTTATAATTATTATATTTATTTATTATTATTATTACTATTATTAATACGACATTGACCTTTTACAAAAGAGAATGTATATCATACTGTTATATTTTATTATTCAATATTGGATTTTATCACAATTATTTGGTAATAAATATAGTATCGAGGTTAGCCCTATATGTAAGTTCAAACGGGATTTCAAAAGAAATTAGGAATATAATATTAGATTATTTTATAAATATCTTAAATATGACTTCCTAGATTTCCAATATATTTACAATGATGAAAACCTAGCTTTCTATCTAAATATCCCATTCTGACAAACTTAAAGTTTTTGTAAAGCAATTTTTAAGTTTTTTTTTATATTTTTCTAAAAGAAAATTTGACTAATACAAATGTAGTTTCCAAATTGTTTTCATGTATTTACGTAAAAATTTATTTTTAGTTTTTCTTTTTCCATTCTCAAGTATATTATTATAAATATTTCCTAAAATAGTATAAGTACTTTCTTCCCAAATTCCTTCGATTATCACCCTGTCCAATTCCATTATTCTGCTCCCTTACCAACTTTGTACTTACTTCATATAACCCCTAGCTAAGTTGACCGTTCTGGACCCAATGGAACTGTCCGTACCACCATCCGAGGTCACCTTGTGTAGTTGTTATCCGAAGTCGCAGTTCGTGCTACATTGATCATTGTAACACACCAGGCGTCCTACCAGGCAAGACACCTTGCCATTTGCTATTTATTTATTTTAGCTCATATTTCATGCATTATTCATTATTTTCTTTATGCAAAATAAACTGTGATACATGGCATAACCTGTTAGAACTTACTGTTCAGTTATATTTTCTATTATGTATTATTTTCTTACACATTAAACCTAGATTTAGGGGTCCACCTTGTGTGTTACATTTATTTGGCCTTGACACGTCGTACCACGAAGTTGTGTGTCGTATGTAGAACACGGACGTGCGTGATTGGCTGGCCACCAGTACGTATAAGGCGTGCGATAGGACTAACCGCTAATAGAGGTTGCACGCTAGTTCGACTTAACAGTTATAGAGGTTTTTTGTTATGGATACAACATAGTAGGCATTGGGCGGGGAGGACAATTCCTTAGCGTATGGGCTTCGATGCACTTTTCTTGTGACCCGAAAGCTCCGCTGGAGATACGGGGTTGATGAACCATGATTACTGACGGCCACTGACGTTCTGCGGAACGTTATGCTCTTACTGATTGGGCCTCTGGTGTCCCAAGGGGGGACTGTGCCGATCCTATTTTAGCCAGGACCCATGCGCAAGAAGGATTGTTCTTAACTACATTTCACTTAGAACGGTTAGGCACCTTTATCCATTAGGTATGAGTACTTTTGGTTTGGGTATTTGTATCTGACCGTGGCTTGGAATAATAACTTGTCATGGATTAGTTTGTCACATCTTGTCCTTGTTTGGTTGTAGGTGTGACTTAATACTTTGATGAGAAGGTATTGAACCTTGTTGGGGTTCGGATACCATATTGGATTCATAGCATGGAAAGATACGTCATCGTGAACTAGTTTACCATCTCCTGTCCTTGTTTGGTTGGGGAGATGGTAAACTAGTTCAATATGTGTGTATTAGACCATGTTATAATTAAATTGACTTATTTATTTGAGCAATATTTATTCAGTTTATATGGCATGATATTATGTGTCTTGTTACGTTCCTCTGAGGACCTGGTTATCCGCCAGGTGTGTGCTCTTGTCTTTCGCAGGTGTTCTAGTAGTGGCCATGATCATCACTATTTCTCCGAGGATGATTGTACTTTGATCGTCTTCGCTTCGCTCGCCAAACTCATTCTTTTGTTACTGTAATGACCATAGTTTGTATTATGTATTTTGGTATACGTGTTCGTATCTTGATTCGTATTGCATATTTCCTTGCATGGTTATTTTGGTATTTCATTTTTTGGTTCGGTTCAACTTGCTGGTTCGACTTGGCTTGGTTTTATGTGGACCAAACCCCCACCTACCACCACCACCATCATTTATATTTCCACCTCACTCTCTCTCTCCTCATTAATTCTTCTCTATCACTTCTTCTTCTCCACCATTACTTCTTCACCTACCAGGAAGTAGGGCTTAGGCAAGTGCAGCTTGCTTCATGGAGGAACTCCATTTTTATTGTTCTATTCTCTTCCTCATGAGATTCTAATACTCTTTAATACTTAGTATTTCTAATTTCTATGGCTCATTTCTTGTAGATCTAAGTTTATTTTATTTTCAGATTTCTTAGATTTTGATCTATTTAATCTTGTTATTGTCAAGTTCTGATGGCTCTATGTTGTAGAGAATTTTATTCTGCCCTATTTTGACCTATGGAAGTTCGGATTTGGACTCTAGATGGAGGTTTTATGAAGCTTGGAAGCCATGGGTTGCATGGTTCTTCTTCTCGAAATAAAAGAGAAGAAGAACAGTTTTGCAGCCGCATGACCTTCCATGGCTGCATGAACTTCTGTGGCCGTATGAACTTCCGCAGCCGTATAAAGTTTTGTGGCCGCATGAACTTCCGTGGCCGCATGAACTTCCGTGGGCCGCATGAACTTCCGTGGCCACATGAACTTCTGTAGCCGCATGAACTTCCGCAGCCGCATGAACTTCTGTGGCCGCATGAACTTCCATGGCCGCATGAACTTCCGCAGCCGTATGAATTTTTGTGGCCGCATGAACTTCCGTAGCCGCATGAACTTCCGTAGCCGCATGAACTTCCGCAGCCGCATGAACTTTCGTGGCTGCATGAATTTCCGTGGCCGCATAAACTTTCTTAGCCGCATGAACTTCCGCAGCCGCATGAACTTCCGTGGCCGCATGAACTTCCGCGGCCGCATGAATTTCCGTGGCCGCATGAACTTTCGTAGCCGCATGAACTTTCGCAGCCGTATGAACTTCCGCAGCCGTATGAATTTCCGTGGCCGCATGAACTTTCGTAGCCGCATGAACTTTCGCAGCCGTATGAACTTCCGCAGCCGTATGAACTTCCGTAGCCGCATGAACTTCCGTGGCCGCATGAATTTCCGCAGTCGCATGAAATTCTGCAGCCGCATGAACTTCCGTGGCCGCATGAACTTCTCTTGATTCCCAGCCGCATGGCTCTCAGCCGCATGTGCCCTGCCCCCTGTGCCGCATGACTCCCCCTGCCGTCCCTGCACCCTCTTTTGATTATTTAGTGCTACATGTATGTTGGTGCCTTGTTAATTTAAATATGTTTTCTGACACGCTGGTGACCCGTTGTGGTGCACTTTTGACAAATGACATGACGTGATAGTACCCCGTCGTGGTGCACTCCTGACAGTGAACATGACATGATATATATATATCTCGAAGGCTGTTGTGACGGCTAGCATGTCATGACAAGTATGAATGACCTAGATACCGTGGGTGATTGTGTTTGTACAAATAAACTAGTACTGTCTTGCATCAAGTCTAGGATGAGGCTCTCTGAGTACCACGGTCAGGGATACCTACAAAAATTGACTAAGGCTAATAAACTAGAATAATTCAGTAGTCATGAAGAGATTTCCCAGCTACAGGCAATCCCGTTATTTGGGCGCACTAAGTGGACTTGTAGCCTACCGACGAGTAGGGCACATTTCCAGCACACAGTCACGTGTTGCACCCTTCATAAACGGACATTCGACCTGGATAACCTGGATGGTCTACAGGGCTTGTGGCTGTTGGGATAATCTCATTGCATTTGCTAGTAACTAGGCCTGTGATAACCCTAGTTAGTTAAAGTATCAAGCCGTACTCTTTGCTTGGCCGTGATTGATTGAATGAAGTCTAGCCCGGCTTCGACTTGTCCTGATCCTGTACAAGATTATGACAAGACATAATTATTTATGCTTGCCTTAACAATAACGATCGGGGGTCCAGTTCTGTTCAGGCGAAGGGTTACAACCCCGGTCCTTGTTTAGTTTAAGGGTTGTAACCTGGCTCCCGGAGCAGTTCTGTGTCCTCTCTTCGTTTATTGTCTTATTGCTCCTCATGCTATGCTCGTCATGTTTTATTTTACTTTAATAGCATGATTATTTATACTGGCCTTAACAATAACGATTGGGGGTCCAGTTCTGTTCAGGCGAAGGATTACAACCCCGGTCCTTGTTTGGTTTAAGGGTTGTAACCTGTCCCCCGGAGCAGTTCTGTGTCCTCTCTTCGTTTATTGACTTATTTCACCCTATGTTCTTGCTCACCAACAAGTAGTTGAGACGGATTTCTATTCAGGTGAAGGGTTACAACCCCGGTCCTTGTTTGGTTTAAGGGTTGTGACCTGGCTACTTGAATGGTTTCCTCGTACTCAATTTACTGTTGTTATCTTTATTATTATCTGTTTCGTTTATAATCATCTTTAATATTCATTTGTGGTATGCTGGTTTTAGTTCCTAAGTGAAGGCTCCTTTGTGGCACTTGCACTTTCTGGGGTCTGACCCAGCTGGTTTTGTGTGGCCGGATATCGGAGCAGCACCAGAGGATCTACCTACCTTTCAGCCAGAGGGTGACTACCAGGCATAATCCTGGCAACGAGTAGATTTCTTTTATCCTCCCACTTATTTGTAAAATTATTCTTTTGAGACGTTTAGCCGACGAGCACGTGTTAGCTCGATTGTACCTTTATTTACTGTCTGCCTACGGGCTGTAACATGATTGACAAATCCTAGGATTGATCATGTATGACCAAAACTCTTGCTAGTCTTGACTTTTTGTACGACTAGCTTCATGATCATCCGAATATGTAATGTATAGGATGCCTTACTATTGTATATTTGGTGCTCTGACATCTTATAACTGTTATTACTTGCTTGAGATTGAGACAATAGGCTTGTTTACGACCATAGGAGACTGATGGCTTGTAGTTTAACCCTCATATATCTAGACAGCCGTGACCGTATAGCGAGGTGGGTTGCACTTCAATATACGTAGCTGGCTATGTACGCCGCCGCTCTTCAGTATTCTGGTTCTGGGGCATGACATAGTTTAAGTGGTGGCCCATGCAGGTCTTGTAAATCAAGATATATGAGGATTTACCGAATAGATGTCTTAATCAGTACTCGCCCTTGATCTCTGCTCGTATTTTCTAAATCCCTATAATCTTGACCTGATCATATGCTTGTATCGTTGATCTGTCCTGGTCCTTTCTTATTGTTTTCTATGTCGTCTTCTTCAGCGGTATTGTTCCTGGACCTGCCAATCAGCAAGGCGGAGCACCTCCCGCGGACCAGGAGCAACCTGGAGATCAAGCCCAGCATTCAGGAGTAGCCTCCAGAGTCATGCCTACTGGAGGAGAGCCACCCGTTCAGCCCGTCCAGCCTGCAGAACCTGAGGATGGCACTTTGGTAGGTCTCATCAGGTCATTATTAGCTTTCCAAGATCGTCGAGGAGATGCCTTGCACCAGACGGTGGCAGATGCTTTGACCAGAGTAGGTCATCAGGGTAACAACGCGGCCAACAGCTTTAAGCGCTTGAACCCTCCATTCTTCGACGGCAGTAAAGATGCTATCGCTGCTGATGCTTGGCTTCAGGACACATAGGTGATTCTAGAAGCAGCCAGGACTCCAGAAGCCGAGAAGGTGGCCGTAGTGCGACTACAGTTATTGGATCTTGCCCGCAGCTGGTGGACGGCGTAGGCCGTTAGATTATTGGCACCCATTGCTTGGGCAGTATTCAGAGAGAGATTCCAGATCAAGTATTTCGATGCGGTAGTTCGATACGATCTACAGACGAGGTTCACCAATCTGAAGCAGATAGGCAGGACGGTCGACGGATATACGGCTGAATTTTCAAGACTCAGTCGGTTTGCTCCCACCTTGGTAGCGACCGAGTTCGATGGGGACCAGCGGTTCCAGCAGGGGCTTCACCAGGAGATCTTATTAGCCGTGGAGTAGTTTGAGCATCAGACTTTTGATGCGGTATTGAGAGCAGCCAGGAGGCATGAATATACCTCCCAGAGGATCGTGGATAGGACCGGAGGTCGGAAGAAATCCCATAGCCAGATGAATCAGTCATCAGCACCAGTCCCGGAAGCCAGGGCTTTGACCATTGGAGCTCCGAGACGGGTGGCCTCAGTGACGTCCGTTCAGCATTCAACCCTGCCGCACCCTCAGCAGCAGAAGCAGAAGCAGTCTTTCGCAGTAGGATGTTCACACTACGGGAAGCCGGGGCATGTGGTATCAGAGTATCGCAGAGCACATGATTTGTACTTGGTTTGTGGTGCCCCAGACCACAGGGTTGGGAACTGCCCGAACAGGGGGAGTTCATCATCGACTTTCTCTAGTCCTTCAGTTAGAGGACTAGCACCAGTCCAGCAGCAGCAGCTGCTGCAGTACCCGTTCCCGAGGCCATTGCCGACGTAGGCCCAGGCATTCCAGCAGCAGAGATCGCATCAGTATGCCCAAGCCCAAGCCCTGATCCAGAGCAGGCAGAGGAATTTTCAGCAGAGGGGACCCGCACCCAGAGAACATGGTCAAGTACTGGCCTTGACCATGGGAGAGGAAAGAATAGCACCTGGTAAGGTAGTGGCAGGTACTATTCTCGTCAACACCTTTCTAGCTTCAGTATTATTTGATTCTGGTGCCTCGCATTCATTTATGTCTGCACGATTCGCGATACGGATAGGATTGGAGCCCGAGTCATTATCAGTGAGGCTCAATATACTTACTGGTAATAGACTTGTGGGAGTAGATAGGGTGTTTTCCTCGTGTCGGATCGTAGTTAGCGGTAGAGAGTTCTCCGCTAGATTGATAGAGTTCCCGATGGCCGATTATGATGTGGTCTTAGGGATGGATTGGTTGAGGAACCAGTTTGCTAGGATAGACTGCCATCTTGGCAGGGTTATTTTTAGCATTCTAGGCAAGCCGGAGTTTTTTTTCTCCTGAGGCGAAGTTGAACCTTCTCCTCCAGTATTGCGGATGGCGGTAGCAGTCGTGCAGTTACCCCGAATAGTTGAAGAGTTTCCAGATATTTTCCCAGAAGAGCTTCCAGGGATGCCGCCAGAGCGGGAGATCGAGTTCACCATCGACTTGATTCCCGGATCAACCCCAGTATCAGAGAGAGTCTATCGGATGGCGCCATCAGAGCTAGAGATATTGTACAAGATGATTGAAGAACTTAGAACCAAAGGATTCATTCGTGCTAGTAGATCGCCTTGGAGAGCCCTGATACTTCTTGTGAAAAAGAAGGATGGTACGTCCAGATTATGTGTAGATTATCGTACCTTAAACTCAGTGACAATCCAGAACAGATACCCTCTCCCGAGGATAGATGACTTGTTTGATCAACTCAAAGGGGCAGTAGTATTCTCGAAGATCGACTTACGGTCAGGATACCATCAGATCAGAGTCAGAGAGCAGGACATCCCGAAGACAGCTTTCAGATCTCGGTATGGGCATTGGGAGTTCCTTGTGATACCATTTAGAGCAATCAATATGCCGGCTGTATTCATGGACCTCATAAATCGCATCTTCATGCCTTATTTGGATCAGTTCGTGATTGTGTTCCAGACAACATCCTGGTCTACAGACAGAGTGAAGCGGAGCATGAGCAGCATCTCCGAGTTGTCCTCTAGATTCTCAAAGAGCACCAGTTGTATGCCAAGTTTAGTAAATACGAGTTCTGGC
Organism: Iris pallida; assembly: GCA_029216955.1. NCBI lineage: Eukaryota > Viridiplantae > Streptophyta > Magnoliopsida > Asparagales > Iridaceae > Iris > Iris pallida. The sequence goes on along the minus strand of JANAVB010029215.1, from coordinate 7,138,504 downwards.
TCGATCGTATTTCGTACTTGGGCCATATCATCACCAGAGGAGGAGTAGAAGTGGATCCCCAGAAGATCGTGGCCATTGAAACGTGGCTGGTATCTAGCACAGTGGCAGAAATTTACAGTTTTCTTGGCTTGGCCGGCTCCTACCGGCGATTTATTTCAGACTTTGCTCGAATTTTAGCGCCATTGACCCAGTTGATCCGTAAGGATGTGCAGTTTACTTGGACACCAGAATGTCAGGATTCTTTTAAAAAGTTGAAGCGAGGCTTGATGACGGCTCCTATTCTCATGCTTCCAGATGGAACCGGAGGATTCTCAGTGTATTGTGATGCTTCGGGCAGAGGTTTAGGATGTGTTCTGATGTAGCATGGGAAGCTAATAGCTTATACGTCATGGTAACTTCGTGATCATGAGAGGAATTACCCAACCCATGATTTGGTGCTGGCAGCGGTAGTGTTTGCACTTAAGTTATGGAGGCACTACTTGTATGGAGATAGGGTGGAGATTTTCACCGACCACAAGAGCTTGAAGTATATTTTCTCTCAGAAGGATCTTAACATGCGTCAGAGAAGGTGGCTAGAGCTACTTGTGGATTATGATGTCAACCTGCAGTATCATCCAGGGAAGGCTAACGTTGTAGCAGATGCATTGAGCAGAAGATCCGGAGTTTATTTCCTAACAGCATAACCAGAGCTGTTTGCAGATCTTCAGAAGATGGGAATAGAAGTTGTCCTTCCTACCAGTGTGGCATTGATGGCCAGCATGCAAGTTCAGTCCACTATAGTCGAGAGGATCCAGATGGCGCAGTCAGCAGATTCCAAGCTTCAGCGACTCAGAGCAGAGTGTGAGGCAGGACGAAGACCAGAGTTATGTATCTATGAAGACGGTACACTTCGACATGGGAAGCGTCTTTGTGTACCCAGTTGAGATATCTGACAGAAGATCATGACAGAGGCTCACAGTTCACAGTATTCCATTCATCCCGACGGTACGAAGATGTACCATGCTATTCGTCAGCACTTTTGGTGGAATGGCATGAAGAGGGAGATAGCCCGGTTTGTCTCTCGATGTTTGGTTTGCCAACAAGTTAAAGCTGAACATCAGAGGCCAGCTGCACTTCTTCAGCCCTTGCCAATTCCAGAATGAAAGTGGGAGCATATAACCATGGATTTCGTGACTGGATTACCTAGATCTCCGGCTGGCAGAGATGCTATTTGGGTTATTATAGACATGCTCATGAAGGTGGCTCATTTTCTTCCGTTCAGAGTTGGTCAGTCGACGGCTCAGCTAGCAGAGATGTACCTCAGACAGATCGTCAGACTTCACGGTGTACCAGTCAGTATCACCTCGGACAGAGATTCAAGATTTACGTTGCACTTTTGGCGTTGTCTGCAGGAGAGTTTGGGGACTCGCCTCCAGTTCAGCTCAGCCTATCACCCGCAGACAGATGGCCAGTCAGAACGTACAATCCAGACTCTTGAAGATATGTTGAGATATTATACACTCGACTTCGGTAGTTCGTGGGAAGATCACCTGCACCTGGTAGAGTTATCGTACAACAACAGTTTCCAGGCCAGTATCCAGATGGCACCGTTCGAGGCACTGTATGGTAGAAAGTGTCGATCCCTGCTAGCATAGGATAATGTCGAAGAGAGACAGATGCTCGGTCCGGAAATGATTGCTCAGACCGTTGAAGTGGTCAGGAGAGTCAGAGATCATCTTCGAATTGCCCAAGATTGCCAGCGTCATTGGGCCAATTCTTATCGACGCCCTCTTGAGTTTTCTGTCGGCGACCATGTATTCCTGAGGATTTTGCCTAACCGTGGTGTCATTTATTTTGACGTGCGGGGAAAGCTTAGTCCTAGGTATATAGGGCCGTTTGACATTCTAGAGCGAGTAGGTGATGTATCCTATCGTCTCGCTCTTCCACCGTCGCTACGTGAGGTGCATGACGTGTTCCATGTATCCCAACTACGACGATATATCCCAGACCCAGGCCACATCCTGGATCATTCAGAATCGGTTGTTGGTACCAACCTTTCGTATGAGGAGAGGCCCGTGTCTATATTGGACCGGAGAAAGAAGATACTCAAGAACACGGCTATTAATTTAGTTCGAGTTGCTTGGGGTCATCACTCTTTGGGTGAGTCAACATGGGAGCGTGAGGATGATATCCGATCGCGATATCCCGACCTGTTTGACTCGTAAGGTATAATGTCTTCCTTATGCCTTATGCTTTTAATTCCTCGCTTGAACGAATGACTGCATAATGGACTGATTGGTATAGCTTGCCTGTGATTAGTATAGCTTGTCCTTGCTTCTTTAGCATTTTAATTAAATTTCGAGGACGGAATTCTTTTAAGGTGGGTAGAGTTGTAACGACCATAGTTCGTATTACGTATTTTGGTATACGTGCACGTATCTTGACTCGTATTGCATATTTCCTTGCATGGTTATTTTGGTATTTCATTTCTTGGTTCGGTTCAACTTGCTGGTTCGGCTTGGCTTGGTTTTATGTGGACCAAACCCCCACCTACCACCACCACCATCATTTATATTTCCACCTCACTCTCTCTCTCCTCATTAATTCTTCTCTACCACTTCTTCTTCTCCACCATTATTTTTTCACCTACCAGGAAGTAGGGCTTAGGCAAGTGCAGCTTGCTTCATGGAGGAACTTCATTTTTATTGTTCCATTCTCTTTTTTATGAGATTCTAACACACTTTAATACTTAGTATTTCTAATTTCTATGGCTCATTTCTTATAGATCTAAGTTTATTTTATTTTTGAATTTCTTAGGTTTTGATCTATTTAATCTTGTTATTATCAAGTTCTGATGGTTCCATGTTGTAGAGAATTTCATTCTGCCCCATTTTGACCTATGGAAGTTTGGATTTGGACTATAGATGGAGGTTTTATGAAGCTTGGAAGCCATGGCTTGCATGGTTCTTCTCGGAATAATAGAGAAGAAGAACAGTTCCGCAGCCGCATGAACTTCCGTGGCCACATGAACTTTCGTAGCCGTATGTACTTTCGTGGCCGTATGAACTTCCGTAGCCGCATGAACTTCCGTGGGCCGCATGAACTTTCGTAGCCGCATGAACTTCCGTAGCCGCATGAACTTCCGCAGCCGCATGAACTTCCGCGGCCGCATGAACTTCCGTAGCCGCATAAACTTTTGCAGCCGCTTGAACTTCCGCAGCCGCTTGAACTTCCGTGGCCGCATGAACTTCCGTGGCCGCATGAATTTCTGTGGCCGCATGAACTTCCGTGGTCGCATGAACTTCCGCAGCCGCATGAACTTCCGTAGCCGCATGAACTTCCGCAGCCGCATGAACTTTCGCAGCCGCATAAACTTCCGCAGTAGCATGAACTTCCGTAGCCGCATGAACTTCCGTGGCAGCCTGAACTTCCGTGGCCGCATGAACTTCCGTAGCCCCATGAACTTTCGCAGCCGCATGAACTTCCGTGGCCGCATGAATTTTCGTGGCCGCATGAATTTCCGTGGTCGCATGAACTTCTCTTGATTCCCAGCCGTATGGCTATCAGCTGCATGCACCCTGCCCCCTGTGCCGCATGACTCCCCCTGCCGTCCCTGTACCCTCTTTCGATTATTTAGTGCTATATGTATGTTGGTGCCTTGTTAATTTAAATATGTTTCCTGACACGCTGGTGACCCTTGTGGTGCACTTTTGACAAATGACATGACGTGATAGTAGTCCTTCGTGGCGCACTCCTGACAGTGAATATGACATGATATATATATCTCAAAGGCTGTTGCGACGGCTAGCATGTCATGACAAGTATGAATGACCTAGACACCGTAGGTGATTGTGTTTGTACAAATAAACCAGTACTGTCTTGCATCATGTCTAGGATGAGGCTCCTTGAGTACCACGGTCAGGGATACCTACAAAAATTGACTAAGGCTAATAAACTAGAATAATTCAGTAGTCATGAAGAGATTTCCCAGCTACAGGCAATCTCGTTATCTGGGCGCACTAAGTGGACTTGTAGCCTACCGACGAGTAGGACACATTTCCAGCACACAGTCACGTGTTGCACCCTTCATAAACGGACATTCGACCTTGATAACCTGGATGGTCTACAGGGCTTGTGGCTGTTGGGATAATCTCATTACTTTTGCTAGTAACTAGGCCTGTGATAACCCTAGTTAGTTAAAGTATCAAGCCGTACTCTTTGCTTGGACGTGACTGATTGAATGAAGTCTAGCCTGGCTTCGACTTGTCCTGATCCTGTACAAGATTATGACAAGACATGATTATTTATGCTTGCCTTAACAATAACGATCGGGGGTCCAGTTCTGTTCAGGCGAAGGGTTACAACCCCGATCCTTGTTTAGTTTAAGGGTTATAACCTGGCTCCCGGAGCAGTTCTGTGACCTCTCTTCGTTTATTGTCTTATTGCTCCCCATGCCAAGCTCGTCATATTTTATTTTACTTCAATAGCATGATTATTTATGCTGGCCTTAACAATAACGATTGGGGGTCCAGTTCTGTTCAGGCGAAGGGTTACAACCCCGGTCCTTGTTTGGTTTAAGGGTTGTAACCTGGCCTCCGGAGCAGTTCTGTGTCCTCTCTTCGTTTATTGACTTATTTCACCCTATGTTCTTGCTCACCAACAAGTAGTTGAGACGGATTTCTATTCAGGTGAAGGGTTACAACCCCGGTCCTTGTTTGGTTTAAGGGTTGTGACCTGGCTACTCGAATGGTTTCCTCGTACTCAATTTACTGTTGTTATCTTTATTATTATCTGTTTCATTTATAATCATCTTTAATATTCATTTGTGGTATGCTGGTTTTAGTTCCTAAGTGAAGGCTCCTTTGTGGCACTTGCACTTTCTGGGGTCTGACCCAGCTGGTTTTGTGTGGCCGGATATCGGAGCAGCACCAGAGGATCTACCTACCTTTCAGCCAGAGGGTGACTACCAGGCATAATCCTGGCAACGAGTGGATTTCTTTTGTCCTCCCACTTATTTGTAAAATTATTCTTTTGAGGCGTTTAGCCGACGAGCACGTGTTAGCTCGGTTGTGCCTTTATTTACTGTCTGCCTACGGGCTGTAACATGATTGACAAATCCTAGGGTTAATCATGTATGACCAGAACTCTTGCTAGTCTTGACTTTTTGTACGACTAGCTTCATGATCATCCGAATATGTAATATATAAGACGCCTTACTATTGTATATTTGGTGCTCTGACATCTTGTAACTGTTATTACTTGCTTGAGATTGAGACAATAGGCTTGTTTACGACCATAGGAGACTGATGGCTTGTAGTTAAACCCTCATGTATCTAGACAGCCGTGACCATATAGCGAGGTGGGTTGCACTTCAATATACGTAGCTGGCTATGTACGCCCCCGCTCTCCAGTATTCTGGTTCTGGGGCGTGACAGTTACGTATTTTTTTTAAAGTTGGTAGTGGATTTGTCTCCGCCCAACTACATGTACCAATGACAATTCATAGTTGATTATATGATATCTTTTATTCAATTATTTTGTGTGGATGAGATTAGTCATGGTTCTACTGCATTTTACAGCTTACGTATATTTATTATACGGCTGACATGTCTACGTTTCTAGTCCTACGTATTTTGGTACTGGGACGTTACATGTTTTTGTGGTGGCCTATGCAGGTTAAGATAAATTGTTTGGTTACTTTACCGTACCAAACAAGCCTGCGAATAGGATTAGAAATCTAGGATCTCATCCACATACTTGACCTCTTTTCTCGATTCCATATTCGAACTACCGTTCGACTCATCGATTGCATCTTGCTTGATTCCTTCTATCATAATGCTTATCTTCCCTTCGTGCTTGCTAGAGGTTAGACAGGTGATCCCTACTAGTTAGACATGTTACTTTTGTCCCAAAACACCATTATTTTAATTCTTTAAGTTGGGTAGAATGTCTTATGACCTAACAATCCCTTTGTCCTTGTGACCTATATTAGCAAGTTCACTTAGGTTCTAGAATTTAGAGGACCCTAATCCATCTAGCCAACCAAGCCATAGACAAGGAAACTAGGACGACTGCATAAGTCCAAGCTTCATGCAAGACTTAGATTTTAAGAATCTTAGACTATTTAATTACTTTCATCAGTATCCCTACTTATATTTCGCTTTCTTTTGATGCTAATTTAGCCTAAGTTTTACAAGCTTATTTCTTTATCGAGCTTGATCATGACATGTTTTATTGGGTGCGCACCCACTAATATATTGTCTAATCAGAACCGACGTATGATGGTCTGATCAACCTAGTGCGCTTTGGTTCGCTTTTTTTAACATATCGTTCTACCGTGGATGGAGAGATAGTTAAACTTGGCCTCTAGAGTCTCATCCACGACTGCCTTGACAATTCTTTTAAAAATATTCGGTCGTCTTTGCACCACGTATTGCATTCGATAATATCGTCTTTTGAACTCCCTATTGCTTTCGCCTTCACCTATTTTATAAGGACGAAGATGTTGTACTAGAATTTCCTCTAGCCTTCCTATCGATTATGACCATTATCACACGATGTTACTATATCTTCATCCTACACTACTCGTCCTTTTCTTGGCCCTATCATGACCTCATAATCACTTAATTTAGGAGTGAACTTAATTCGTTCTCTTAATCGTGCCCTCAACCTACTTTCAAAACATATCTTCTAGGCCTCTCATTTATTCTCTTGATACCATATTACTCCTTTGCATGTTATCATGACTAACTTTAACTGTTATCTTTTAAGCCACGACTTGCTAATCGCATGTCGAACATCATCTCTTTGTCTCGTTAAATAACTTGATTGTTCCCCACCGCTACCCTTTTGTGCCTTCTCACCCCCAACTAATTCTTAATTTTGAGGACAAAATTCTTTTAAGTTGGGTAGGATGTAAAACCCCTAAATTTCTACTATTTTTTTTCTAAATTTGGTACTAATTTTTCTAGTATTTGTACGTCGCGTAGTTGCATTGTACGTCGTGCGCGAAATTTCGTTTTTCGAAATTGCTCGACGAGTGCAAATATGTTCGAGTGTACATATTTTAGAAAAATATTTTTATTTTTATAGTTTCAAAATAATATATATAATAATTATTTTTAGCTATCATATCAAAATTTCCAAGTTTATGAATTTATTTATGAAAAGCCTCTCATTTATACAGTTATAATAATAAATAATATTCTTATAAAATGGTATACTAGAAAAGTATATTTATGTAAATATTAATTGTGCATACATATATATTTCATAAATATATTATTAGTTTATTCTAAATAATAATATAATTTTTGCAATTATTATTATATGTATTTTTAGAAAATAAATTTTGAAATTTTTGTGGCAATTTAAATCTTTGATTGGATTTTTATGGATTTGATTTAAATAGTTTAAATTTAAAGATATGATTTATACTTAATTTAATTTTAGATTATCTAGGTTTAAATTAGAATTTTATTTGGATTATTATTGATTGAATCGATTTAAATTTGATTTAAATTCAGTAGCGAATTATCTATTTTTGGGTTTAAATAATCCAAATCCTTATCTTCTAAGGATTACCTCAACCCTATAAATAGGGGAGCCTCCATAAGTTTTTTATCCTTTATTTTCTCCACAAATTTCTACCACAAAAGTGAGTGCCTCGTGTCTGTGTCCAACATCTTCCGTGCCAGCCGTGATGGCCACGGGTCTGACCCCGGGTGTCTTCCCAATATCTTATTCCAAATTTTTTTTTACATATACATTTTCATCTCTTCCATGTCGGACACCCCCCGAAAAAACCAAATTTCCTAATCTAAACCTATTCTGACCATGTCCACCGTCATCCCGACAAGAACCCGCCGTCACCGACCATGTTTCCCCGCCTCCTGACAAAGACCCCCACACCAGCCGATCAACTTCCGGCAACCCAGCCGCTGTCATCACCATCAACCACAACATTCCTGGCCCTCCACGACCGACCTTGCCTCCATCGTCAACATCGCACCAACCCGCATCCACCACCACCACCAGAACTCCCTGCCTTCTCCGGACACAGCCGGTCTCCATCACCACCCACGCCATCCCGACGTCCTCGCCACGGCCAACACACCACCCCTATACCCTCAGATTACCCTTGGCTTCGGCCAACTCCTGACCCAGACCCCGCACTCATCACGGCCACTAGCCCATAACCGCCACCGTCGCGGCCGTCATCCCAGCCTAATCGTCATCACCTACCACCATGCCCGCCACCATCATACCGGCAGCCCCAAACATCACCTCTGCCTCAAAGCAAAACCACCTTCATCACCAACTGTCATCCCTTCTTCCCTCTATCAGCAGCTCAACGACCACCATCGCCGGCGTTCATCGCCGGCGACCCCGAAAACCCTCGACCAACAAACCCCAACACAAAAAAAAGGAAACAAATCCCCAAACATCACCACCTCACCTCACCCACGCCTTCCTATGCCCTTGCCGTAGCGCCTGTGTCCGCCGCGTGTCGAGCCACCGCGAGCTAGCCGTCCTTCTCCGCGATCCCGTCAGACCCGCCGCCCTCTTCCCGTGCAGCGCCCCACTTCCGTCAGCAAGCTCCATCGCCGGCGCCCTCCACCGCGAGCCGCACGCGCGCAACCCCTCTCCGCCGGAGCAGCCGCCGCCGCCGACTCCACCTCTCGTCCCCTTCTCCTTCAGTACGTGACCGCCGCCCTTGCGGCCGAGACCTCCCCCTCTCGCTTCTTCCCTGGACTCCACCCCGATCCCTCTCGCTCACCCATCCTAAATCCCTCAACTCTCTCTCCCTCTCTCTGTTTTCTTAAAGAACTCTCCTTCCCCTTTTCTAAGAAGCAGCACTGCTGCTATGATTCTTTTATTATGTATTTAATAATTTTTTTGTTCATTGACCTTTTTTTTTGTTTTTGTTTTGTTATTAGTAATTATTATTATTATTATTATTATTATGTTCCTCTTGATTTTGTTTCATTTGAATTATTTTTATATTTGTTTTCTTGTGTTGTTGACTAAGTGGTATGTTAATCCTTGTTTTGTATTATTATTTATTTTTGTAGTTGTTTCAGGATTGGGTTCTTTATTCTTTTACTATTGTTATAATTATTATATTTATTATTATTATTACTATTATTAATACGACACTGACCTTTTGCAAAAGAGAATGTATATCATACTGTTATATTTTATTATTCAATATTGGATTTTATCATAATTATTTGGTAATAAATATAGTATCGAGGTTAACCCTATATGTAAGTTCAAACGGGATTTCAAAAGAAATTAGGAATATAATATTAGATTATTTTATAAATATCTTAAATATGACTTCCTAGATTTCCAATATATTTACAATGATGAAAACCTAGCTTTCTATCTAAATATCCCATTCTGACAAACTTAAAGTTTTTGTAAAGCAATTTTTAAGTTTTTTTTATATTTATCTAAAAGTACATTTGACTAATACAAATGTAATTTCCAAATTGGTTTCATGTATTTACGTAAAAATTTATTTTTAGTTTTTCTTTTTCCATTCTCAAGTATATAATTATAAATATTTCCTAAAATAGTATAAGTACTTTCTCCCCAAATTCCTTCGATTATCACCCTGTCCAATCCCATTATTCCGCTCCCTTACCAACTTTGTACTTACTTCATATCATCCCTAGCTAAGTTGACCGTTCTGGACCCAATGGAACTGTCCGTGCCACCATCTGAGGTCACCTTGTGTAGTTGTTACCCGAAGTCGCAGTTTGTGCTACATTGATCATTGAAGCACACCAGGCATCCTACCAGGCAAGACACCTTACCATTTGCTGTTTATTTATTTTAGCTCATATTTCATGCATTATTCATTATTTTTTTATGCAAAATAAACTGTGATACATGGCATAACCTATTAGAACTTACTGTTCAGTTATATTTTCTGCTATGTATTATTTTCTTACACATTAAACCTAGATTTAAGGGACCACATTGTGTGTTGCATTCATTTGGCCTTGACACGTCGTACCACGAAGTTGTGTATCGCATGTAGAACACAGACGTGCGTGATTGGCTGGCCACCAGTACGTACAAGCCGTGCGATAGGACTAACCGCTAATAGAGGTTGCATGCTAGTTCGACTTAACAGTTATAGAGGTTTTCTGTTGTGGATACAACATAGTAGGCATTGGACGGGGAGGACAATTCCTTAGCGTATAGGTTTCGATGCACTTCCCTTGTGACCCGAAAGCTCCGCTGGATATACGGGGTTGATGAACCATGATTACTGACGGCCACTGACATTCTGCGGAACGTTATGCTCTTATTGATTGGGCCTCTGGTGCCCCAAGGGGGGACTATGCCAATCCTATTTTAGCCAGGGCCCATGCGCAGGAAGGATTGTTCTTAACTACATTTCACTTAGAACGGTTAGGCACCTTTATCCGTTAGGTATGAGTACTTTTGGTTTGGGTACTTGTATCTGACCGTGGCTTGGAACAATAACTTGTCGCGGATTAGTTTGTCACATCTTGTCCTTGTTTGGTTGTAGGTGTGACTTACTACTTCGATGAGAAGGTATTGAACCTTGTTGGGGTCTGGATACCATATTGGATTCATAGCATGGAAAGATACGTTATTGTGAATTAGTTTACCATCTCTTGTTCTTGTTTGGTTGAAGGGATGGTAAGCTAGTTCAATAGGTGTGTATTGGACCATATTATAATTCAATTGACTTATTTATTTGAGCAATATTTATTCAGTTTATATGGCATGATATTATGTGTCTTGTTACGTCCCTCTGAGGACCTGGTTATCTTGCCAGGTGTGTGCTCTTGTCTTTTGCAGGTGTTCTAGCAGTGGCCATGATCATTACTATCTCTCCGAGGATGATTGCACTTTGATCGTCTTCGCTTCGCTCGCCAAACTCTTTCTTTTGTTATGTATTTCTTTTCATAGTTGGTAGTGGATTTGTCTCTGCCCAACTACATGTACCAATGATAATTCATAGTTGATTATATGATATCTTTTATTCAATTATTTTGTATGGATGAGATTAGTTATGGTTCTACTGTATTTTACAGCATACGTATATTTATTATACGGCTGGCATGTCTACATTCCTAGTCCTATATATTTTGGGACTGGGGCGTTACATATTTTTGTGGTGGCCCATGCAGGTCAAGATAAATTATTTGGTTACTTTACCGTACCAAGTAAGCCTGCGAATATGATAGAAGTCTAGGATCTCATCCACATACTTGACCTCTTTCCTCGATTCCATATTCGAACTACCTTTCGACTCATCGATTGCATCTTGCTTGATTCCTTCTATCATAATGCTTATCTTCCCATCGTGCTTGCTAGAGGTTAGACAGGTGATCCCTACTAGTTAGACATGTTACTTTTGTCCCAAAACACCATTAGTTTAATTCTTTAAGTTGGGTAGAATGTCTTATGACCTAGCAATTCCTTTGTCCTTGTGACCTATATTAGCAAGTTCACTTAGGTTCTAGAATTTAGAGGACCCTAATCCATCTAGCCAACCAAGCCATAGACAAGGAAACTAGGACGACTGCATAAGTCCAAGCTTCATGCAAGACTTAGATTTTAAGAATATGGATTTTTTTTCCAAAAACAAAACATAATATCATGAGTAATTGTTTTATGTCATTTTTCATCGGTGTACACATGAATATGGATTTTTCTGTTTGGATTCTTACCAATGTGTAGGGCATCAAGAATGCAGACCACTTATGTTACACGTCCTTTAAACTTTACTGGGCATACCTTCTTGCATAGCCTTGAATTTCTCTCAGCTTCCTTATTATTATGTTGAGTATGCCGCCTCCATGTCTTCATAGTTGAGTATGTCTTGCATGTCTATTGCCGGCAGATGGATTTCAACTTCATTTTCACCCTCTTTTGGCACACTCAAGTATACAATATTACTGCACATAAATTTAGTTTAGATTAAATTAATAGAGATTCTCAGGACATAATTGTGAAAAAAGTCTAGAAAGGAAAAGAAGAAAAAAAAGGGCCATTCGCCGTCCAACAGACACGGAGAATGATAATTCGCCGTCCAACTAACACGGAGAATGATCATTCTCCGGACAACTGTCACGGAGAATGGTTGTTCTCCGTTATGAATTGGACGAAGATTGGTCGAGTTCAGAATACATACTTTGGACTCATCTTTCTGGAAAATATAATGTCGATGTAAAGCTTCTTCAGCTCTTCATCCGCATCCATCCAAAGTACGAGTTCATCGCATTCCCTTAGTATGACACCCTTCCTCTTTAGTTCAGCCATTTTGGCGTCTTCTCCGAATTTTGGAGCGGAATTTATCTTCCGCTTTTTATTAGCCTCTCTAACTGTATTCTTTTCCAAGGGAGTAACATCTTCATCGGCTAATGCCGCTGATAGTTTTCTGGACCTCTTTTCCCCCATCCTCCTCTTCTTTTGACTTCTTTTGGAGCAGCAAGTTCAGCAGCTGCTTGAGTCTCCTTATGCTGCAATGCTACAACAATGGCTTCGAGATCAGCAATTTTTGCATCCTTTTCAATGGCTTAAATATTCAATGATTCAACTTTATTTTGAAGCTCCCTTTTCTCATTAACGAGCCTTTTATTTGTTTCTCTGAGCTGCTCGGTTATTTGCACTGAAATAAAATAAACAACAATGAAATGTATGATGTCAATCAATATGATGTGAATCTAACACGGAGAATGACCATTCTCCGTGACCTTAACACGGAGAATGGCCGTTCTACTGCATTCTAACACGGAGAATGGCCATTCTCCTACATTCTAAAATGGGAAATGGCCATTCTTCATCTTATTAACACGGAGAACGGCCATTCTCCTTACATTTAACACAGAGAATATCCATTCTCCGTGATATTACCACGGAGAATGGCCATTCTCCGTGATATTACCACGGAGAATGGCCATTCTCCATGGTAATGAAATGGAGAATGGACATTCTCCGTTATTTTAACACGGAGAATGGCCATTCTTCTGCATTCTAACACGGAGAATTACAAATCAGAACTTCGAAAAAAGAAATTTTTTTATTTTGTTCCTGTAGCTCTTTAACCTTTTCGCTAAGCTTTCCATTCTCAGCAATAATATCATATTTCTCTCTTCGCAAGGAGTCCAATTCCTGCGCCAACATCTCTATCGAGGTGTTCCTTTGAATTTGTTAGGCTCCTTGTTCCTCTAGCTCTTTAAGCTTCTTATGGAGATTCTCGTTCTCAGCAAGAATCTCAAATTTCTCTCTTCGCAACTCCTCAAATTCATGCACCGAACCCTCCATCACAATGTTGACTGGACGTTGTTGGGCTTCTTGTGCCTCTAGCTCTCTAAGCTTTTTATTGAGTTTTTTATTCTCAGCAAGAACCTGAGTTTTGTCTCTTCTCAACTCCTCCAATTCCTGTACCGACCCCTCCATCACGGTGTTCATTCCAAGTTATTGGGGTCTCTCTTGTTCAACATCCTCATCCCCACCAGTTTGGTGGTGTCCCTCCCCCTCAAATGCCTCTTCTTCTCGTATTTCTACATCCTCTTCTAGGTGGCTTTCCTCTTTTTGACAGCTATAACCAAATCTTTGAATATCTGTTTCGATCTAAATTTAATATGGTATTCGCGTTTGAGGAAGACCGAGATTTTGTACCCATTCTATGTGTAAAATCTCGGGTATTCACATATTGGTACAGACTTCCTTTCCACAAGTATACTATGTTCCGCAAACCAATAGAAGAAGTATATTGTACAACCTTCTATTTTGGAGTATGCATCAGAGTAATCCCCTCTTAGTTTTACTTGTAGTCCTCTTGATGCGCTCCATGACATAATCCAAGATTAACCTTGGCCAGCATATTCTGTTGATAACGTCTATGCTGTCTACCAAGGCCAAGAATCTGTACGGCAAATTTGAATCACCAGACTTTCTGAAGAATACTGTTTGTCACAAGTGGAAGATTATTAGCTTGGCCAAATCATCTGGATTAACAGCGTTATCTCCGCTACGAAGCCGTTGTAACAATTCAATGAACTTCTGTCTCACTTCCTTATTCGTGACTTCTGAGTGTTTACCCTTAGAATTAGCCAACAATCTTGTGAAGTGATCTCTACACAGGCTCAACGATGCTTGTGGTGTGGGCTGCTGTTGTTTTTCCATTATCAATCTTCTGTAATTAGCATCATCCTCAATATCATCCTTCAGCTTTAGACCGAAAATGGCTGCCATATCGCCCATACTCGGCGCTATTTTAAAAGTAGTGCTCAGTTAAAAGTATCCGATACCAGATTTGTCTTCCACATAAGTTCCTATCAAATTCTTAAGACCTTCTGAAACCTTGACCAATTCTTGAGTGCGAACTTTGTTTTTGTAGAATACCTCGACAAAATTAAAGAAATCGGTATTCTTTAAAGAATCAATAACCGGCTCGGACAAACGGCCGCCATCTTCTTTGATATCATCCATAAGAGTTTGCATCGTCTTGAAAGAAGAACGGAAAACTTTTGAATCTTTATTTCGACATTTTTTCCTACAAAAAATACAAAAAATTAGGTTTTTGTCAACTGTTCTCCGTTAATCTAACACAGAGAATGGCCATTCCCCATGACTTTAACACGGATAATGGTCATTCTCTGTGATAATTGCATGGAGAATGAACATTCTCCGTGATATTTGCACGGAGAATGACCATTCTCCTATATTTTAACACGGAGATGGCCATTCTTCGTGATATTTGTACGGAGAATGACCATTCTTCTACATTTTAACACGGAGATGGTCATTCTTCGTGGTTTTAATACGGAGAATAGCACTTCTCCTTTATTTTAACACGGGAATGGCCATTCTCCGTCAAGTCAACACGGAGAATGGAATTAATCCTTCAATTTAACAAGGAGAATGGTCATTCTCCGTGATATTAACACGGAGAATGACCATTCTACGTCAATATAACATGGAGAATGGCCATTCTTGTAGAAGCATGGAAAAGAATAAAGAAAGATCCATGCGGCCAAGGATCCCCATGCGGCTCAGAGAGCTCATGCGGCTCAGGCACCATGCGGCTCAAGCGTCTATGCGACTCGAATAGTTCCATGCGGCCCAGAGAGGAGCCACGTGGCCCTCAACAGCTCTTTCCTTTGTCTTCTACTGTATTTAATACCTTGACGGCTGACAGCTCTGACCAATGACAGAAAGATGCAATAATGACTCTGTCATAATGGCAGACTCCTTGGGAAACGAAGGATATCTCTGACACAATCCGTCAAACCCCAAAAGACCTTTATGCGGCCTTGACACGTGGACAGTCGCATGCGGCTCAGACAGAGGCCACCCATGTGGCTCAGGCAGAAGCTATCCCATGCGGCTTAGGCAGAAGCTATCCCATGCGGCTCACAAGAACTACCCTATGCGGCTCAAGCAGAGGCTATCTCCATGCGGCTCACGAGGACTATCTCCATGCGGCTCACGAAGAAAGCACCCATCATACGGTCACCTACGCTCATGCGGCTCAGATCACCACCATGCGGTTCAAATGTTCAGGGGCCAATCCCAAGCAGCCTTGACATGTGGCCAGCCTTATATGGCTCAATGGGAAGCAGTCCTCATGCGGCTCAGATTTTCTAAGTGGATCGCGGTTAAGACACGTGGCATGATAATGGGACACGTGGCATCAAATCGACCAAAATCTATCAACAAATCCCAATAAAATATTAGGATCAAAACAGATCATTTGCAATCAATCAAATTGAACACGTGGCAGAAGATCCGAGCTTGGCATAACAAATCATGAGGATTTATGGCAATCATCATTGATTGCCCACAGAGATTTGATGCAATCACATTAATTGCTCAAATCTATTATGAACGGCCCAGATTCATTGATCCTTAACCGCCGACTTTTGAGAATGGGTAATCATTGCAAACCCTAATGATGCCCCCCACTCTTATAAATAGCAAGGTGCCATTTCCTTGCAAGAAAGAGACGGAGACACAGAAGACAGAGAGACGGAGAGAGAATAGAAGAGCAGAGAGCAGAGAGAGAGAGAGAGAGCACACCCCCCCTCGGATCCAGAGAGAATAAAGAGAGCATTTCTTCATCAATGCCAAGCAGTTCTTCTACAGAGCCAAGGCTGCACCCGATCGTCCAAGGAGTAAGGCAGAGCTGCCGTCGCTTTTCCGAGCCTCTATCGTCACCCCCCAGAATCTAAAATAAATAATTGTACTTAGATTGCTGTACCTAGGTTTTCGTCCCTAGGCTTTCTTTGTACGAGCGAGTTTGTATTGTGAGTCTAAAGTTCAGTCCTCCGATAATTGTTCTGTACTTTTACAATCAATGGCAAACACGATGACGACTCTGTTGGGGACAAATTTCTCCATGACTGAGGAGTTGGTGACGCAATCGGATGTAGCCAAACATGGCTGCACGCAACAGAAGATGGTCGTCCGCTTCGACCAACAGGCGTTTGAAGAAATGCTCTCTGAGGGAAGCGCTGGCCCGGTCCAGAAGCGAATCCGCACAAAGAAAGCTCGCAGCGAGTGGAGGCCAAAGTCATTTGCTGCTTCCCAAGCTCTGGACGGAGTACTCTCTGCTACCCAAGACGGCGAAGGCGACTCTCGCGCGGCCCCACTTCAAGCCTTAGAGGACTCTCTGTCCCCAAGTTCGGCAGAGAAAAGCACTACGATGCTGGACTTGCAGGGGCAAAGAGCGATTCTATGTGCTCCAGAAAGAAACCGAACAAGGGCACTAGCCGCAAAACGAAGACTCATGCGGCCAAGATTGCCGGCCGCATGAATGATAACCATGCGGCTGAGACTGCTAGCCAAATGCATAATGCTCATGCGGCCAGGATTTCCAGCCGCATGGAGAACACTCATGCGGCCAGCCGCATGGAGAAGACCTATGCGGCTACGACTGCCAGCCGCATGAAGATTATTGATTCCAGCCGCATGACGCCTACTCCACGCGGCTCTGTCTTCGACCGCCTCTCCTATGGTCTTGATCTCTTGTGCTCCCAAGAAGACATGTCTGACTCTCTCCAGCACCACTTAGACTCTTCCTACTATGTGCCCTCATGCACTAGAGTGAAAAAGTCTAGGGCAGCACGAGTTTGGCAAGCTCGGTCCGCTGATCCGACTTCTGACCTTCCGAGTGTCCCACATACAGTTATGCGGGCCTCTGATAGAAAGTTGTACAGAACCACTCGAGTCCAGCCCCCGGCGGCAAACGGACAGAGAGGTTCCCAAAAGTCTTCCAAAATCCAGGAAGCAAATATGGTCGATCCAGACCCATCTGACTTGCGTGAGGCCATCCTCCACAAACACAAGAAAAGAGAAGGTGCCTCGCGGTGCAAAGAGTCCTCCCACGGACGTCACTGCACCCAAGTCATCGTTAACTGCTGTTGCAATAATGCGACGGTACGAGAAGACCGACAGTCCGTCTTCCAAAGACTGCAACAAGCATATTCAAAAGATGAGGCATTTCCCGTCGTCTCCTGCAACTCTGCTTAGAAAATCCTCGCCAATAAGAGAGGGAAGAAGACCAATGTTCCCAGCCCGAAGATTTCAACCACTATGACTAAGAGACTATCGACTAAACGGGTGCCCACTACCAGAGTTTTCCAAGGTACCCGTTCAAAAACAAAATCTGCTACAGTGGAAGATTCATCGTCCACACCACTGGGGGTTGCTGGGACTGGGGGTTGCACTCCTCAGAACATCCACGATAATCCGATGTTTCAAGGAGATAAACCCGAGAAAACAACTCTCCTATCAGATACAGCAAGGGTCGACGTACCCGAGGACGTCCACGACTCCCAAGATGAAGCAAACTCTGAAGCTGGGGGTACTATCCCTTCTGAGTCCGAACCAGAGGAGAACATTCCCACATACCCCGATGACTTCTCGCTACAGGGGTATGATTCGGAGGGCACGTCCTCCACCGTTCCTTCCATCTCTCCTCATGTAAAGACGGTGTTCATGGCGGATAGCAACCAAGGTGGTTCCAGCGATCGCCAACGCATCGACACTCTGGAGGCCATACTGCATGCCTTGGTCAAATCTGTAGAAGAGATCAAAGTGGCCCTTCCAACTCTCCAAGGAGAGACGCCTGGCCAAACAAGCGCGGGTCCCGCGGTCAATGCGGACTCGAACTCAGTGGCACCGAACCCGGGCAATATTCCTCCTGAAATGTCGGCTTCTACCGCTGCGGATGAGGCCAGAGAAGCAAGAAGAGAGGTCCAGGAGCTCCGAGCCATGTTTCACGCTCGAGAAACCTCTCAAGACCTCCTAATACGGCAACCATACCCTGCTGCATGGAGGGATGTCCCCTTTCCACCAAGATATAAGCCGTTCAATATCAATCCGTATGATGGCAAGACCTCCGCAAGTCGGTACATCACTTACTTCGAGGTCACCACCGACCATCTGCCCCATGACGATGCCATCCTTACACGATTATTCATCGGGGCATTGGAAGGAGTCGCCTTCGACTGGTATCGCAACCTGCCAGACAACTGCATCCACTCCTTTGCCAGCTTCAAGTGCATGTTCTTGGAGAGATTCTACGAAGTAGGACAGGACATCAAGATGTCCACCCTCATGGACGTCATCCAAGGGAAGAAAGAGCTGACAAGGAACTATATTGAGCGGTTTTCCCAAACCGCAATGAAGCTGCCGTCTGGTAACCCGAATTCCTCCTTAATAAAATTTGCCAAAAGAGACTGCTTCCAACAATTAGCCTCTGGATGGGCAAAAGTCAATTCAAGGACTGGAAGACGTTTATCATCAGTGCCACAAGCGCCGAAGAACGATTTAAGAAGGCTCGCCAACTGGGATTGCACATCTCAGAGGGAGAAGACAAGGGCAGGCGTTCCAACGCCAACACCAACAATGGGGGTAGCTCCACCAACAATCGGGACAACAAGGGCAAATAGGCTATGGTGGCCGACACAGCGCAGAAACCTAAGCCAAAGCTGGCAGACAAGCAATGGCCACAAATGACCTACTCCTTCGAAGACGGCCACGTCAAGTCCATCTTGGACATGCTTATACAAGGAGACAGAATTCAGCTCCCTCCACCAAGATGGGAACCTCGGCCGGCAGAAATGGAGAGCCTAAAGTACTGCCATTACCACCGCTATGTCCACCATACTACACACGACTGCTACCAACTGAAACGGTACATCCAACATCTCATCGATTCGAACGCTCTGGCCATCGATTTCAAAGAGGTAACTGTGGCAGCCAATATGGTATCAGTACAATTTGGTAGCTTTCCTCCAACAGAGACTCAAGACGGTGTGATCCCCATCCTTCTGGCGACAATGGAGATTGCTAACCTTCCACCTCCTCGGGATCAGGCTGCTGGTCTAGTGCCCCTCACCACATCACGAGGGGAGGTCATGTGGGTCCATCCAGACTTGGTATCTGAAGTGACTCAGTCTACACCATCTTCCATTCGCAAGAAGAAGAGTGAAAAAGTCAGATCCTGCCGCACAGTCTCGGCAGATATCGAAGAAGTCACAGCCGTCGTCACTCGGTCTGGGGCACAATCCCAACCTGTGGCTGATAACTCGGCTGAAGATTATCAGCCCGCTACAACTGACGCTCCGGGACCTGCTCAGCCTCCGACGACCACCAAGCCTAGGCGGAAGGAGACTCGCTTTGACAAATCCCTCCGAAAAGAAGCACCGCAGGGGCTGGAGAGGCCCTACAACTTTGACACCTTGGCGCAATTAGCCAACACACCGGCCAAATTGTCATTATACGAGCTTTTGAGACTCTCAAAGGATGTTCGCGCGGCTTTGAGCGATGCACTCCAAAATGCCGACGCGTACCTGGCTCAGGTCAACCCTACGGGAGAGAACCCGCCTGCAGATCTCCAAGACAGCGCTTGTACGGGAGCGATGCCCAATATTATCTTCACTCCGTAGGATATGCTTATCAAAACCAACCTGTACGATTGCCCGTTATATTATACTGGATACATCGGCGACGTAAAGGTGGATCGAATGCACATTGATCTTGGTTCTTCCATAAGCATCATCCCGAAGGGTCTGTTACATCATCTCCGCATCCCTATGCATCGCCTGACGCCAACAAGCACTGCCATAAGCGGTTTCAATTCGGACATGAGCTACCCAATTGGGAAGATTCGTCTGAAGTGGCAAATTGGCGATCTCCAGTCGGAAGTCACCTGTTACGTCATAGATGCAGATACTTCTTACAACATCCTCCTGGGCGCCCTTGGATACACGATTATATGATCGTGCCTTCCACGCTGCACCAATGCTTCAAGTATGTCGACAAACACGGCTTCGTGAGGACAGAATTTGTCGATATTGATCCCTTAAAAGGGGTCGAATCCTACTACTCAGACTCCTGCCTGTACAAAAAGTCGAAGAGGCACCTTGGTGAAGGAGATGTGCAAGCTTGTACCGAGACAGCCACAGGATCAGAAGAACCCCTAACGATCCATCTCTAAGCTCGCAAGCCTGGCAAGTCCGTACCCCTTACAGCCACTCTGCGTAAGGACGCAATCAGCCTCTCGGCACAAGAAGAGCAAATAATAATCTGGCTGCCAAGGTCTGGCCAAGTGCCGAGACCCACAACGGAGCCACTGACAATCAGACTGCCTAGGGTTGGCCAGCCACAAATGGAGAAGCTCAATCCCTCCGACAAGCCAATGACGGTACGCCTTCCCAAGAAGAGTCGTCACCCTGATACAAAATCTGGGGCTTCTAGCGAGCCAACCACTCCCCGCCCAGCATCAGGTACCAAACTGGGGGTCGCTAGTTTTCCAACAACTCCACGCTCGGCTCTACCAGCTGAACCCCTGACGATCAAGCTGCCCAGGTCGTCCTCTCAGTCTTCATTTATACAGGGGGTAGACGAAGAAGAACCAGAGCTAGCCAAGTATGTGGCTGCCCACACTGATGTTCCCTCTGCAGATGATGTAATTCCGCTAGAAAAGATACCTTACTTCATCAATAAAGGGCTATCTTTAAACTACCTCGAGCTTAATAAGCTTTGTACAATGTATGCTATGGAACACGGTATAGGCACTCACCTATACACACAGGTGACGAATGTTTACACCGCAAACCAGCTTACCCCAGTGGAAGACGCTTACCGTATAATCGAGGGAGGGGACCATCCAATTATCTTCGGCCGGAAGGACGACCCGCAGCCCTTCACCATAGAAGAAGTCGACCTTGAATCAGATGCCGGAAGACTGCCTCTGTATCTTTATAGCCCCCAATCCAAATACCTCATACAAAAACAAGGGTATGATCTGGAGACTACGCCAGGCTTGAACTACGGCACTGGACGACGATTACCTTTAAAGCCACCAGTCCCAGCTGGCAAACCACAAGACTACTACAGCAAGACCCGATATGGATTAGGGTATGTTACGCCCACAACGACCCCTAAAAATTCAGATGAGGAATGCGAATGGCATTCACATTCAACCGGGTCACCAACTTCTGATTCGGATACCAGCATCGGAGACGTATTCAGGCAAGTCCTGTCAGTCAACATGGCATTCGCCGACGCTTACGAAGAAGATGAAGACATTCCTGAAATCCTCGAGTTAGAGCCGTGGGCCTAACAGCTGGATGCACAATAGGAAAAGTGGTTCGAACAGAGAGAACATCCTACTGAAGATGAGGTCATACAAGTGGATCTCGGCAGCGAATCTTCTCCAAAACCAATCTTCGTCAGTAAAAGCCTAACAGACGAAGAACGAGAATCGCTGCTGGAACTTGTCAAAGAATATATTGATGTGTTCTCCTGGAGCTATGAAGACATGCCAGGATTAAATCCCGATATTGCTCTTCACAAACTCAATATTCGGCCAGATGCAATGCCAGTCAAACAACAACAACGACGCTTCCGCCTAGGCATTATGGATGTAATCGAAGCCGAAGTCAACAAACTAATAGCCAGCAGCTTCATACTCGAAGAGCAACATCCAGACTGGGTCGCCAACATAGTACCAGTCCTTAAGAAGAATGAGAAGATTCGAATCTGTATCGACTTCCGCAATCTGAACAAGGTATGCCCTAAAGATGAATTCCCCCTCCCTATCACAGACATCATGATCGACAACACATGCGGCTTCGAACGCATGTCATTCATGAATGGTTTCTCGGGGTACAACCAAATCAAGATGTCTCATGACGACGAAAAGCACACATCATTCCGAACACCGATTAGCACATATTGCTACACAGTCATGCCTTTCGGTTTAAAGAATGCTGGCGCCACATATCAAAGAGCCATGAGTATCATCTTCA
This sequence comes from Iris pallida, assembly GCA_029216955.1. Lineage (NCBI taxonomy): Eukaryota > Viridiplantae > Streptophyta > Magnoliopsida > Asparagales > Iridaceae > Iris > Iris pallida. Next base: position 7,116,206 of record JANAVB010029215.1, on the reverse strand, counting down.
GAGACCACTTATGCAAGACGGTGGAGTGCTATGTTGATGACATTGCCGTCAAGAGTCGCTGTAAGGGAGACCATCTCCAGGATCTGAGGACGGTATTCGACCTGATGCGAGCACACAACCTGAAGATGAATCCCACAAAATCTTTCTTGGGCGTATCCAGTGAAAAGTTCTTGGATTTCATCATCACCGCCTAGGGTATCCATGTAGACCTGAGAAGACGAAGGCAATCATGGAGATGGATCCCCCGAGAAATCTCCGAGAACTTCGAGGCCTCCAAGGGAGGCTAGCTTACATAAGGAGGTTCATTTCTAACCTCTCCAGGCGATGTCGGCCATTCACCCATCTCATGAAGAAAGGTGTCTCTTTCGTATGGGATGAAGAATGCCAGCGTGCCTTCGACAGCATCAAAGAATATTTGTCGAACCCTCCAGTCCTGGTGGCCCCGGTTGCTGGAAAACCATTCCTGCTCTATGTACGAGCAATAGAGCATTCCCTCGGCGCTCTGCTGGCACAAGACAACGATGCAGGCCATGAACAAGCCATATACTACTTCAGCCGAATGATGATTGGGCCAGAGCATCGATACACTACCGTGGAGAAGGAATGCCTTGCCCTGGTGTTCGCCATTCAGAAGACGCAGCACTATGTCACAGGACAAACCATACATATGATCTCACGAGTCAACCCTTTCAGGGTTCTCATAACCAAACCAGGGGCACTCAGCTTTCGTCTCGCTACATGGGCAATACTGTTGTCCCCCTATCATATGATCTTCGTCCCTCAAAAGGTTGTTAAAGGCCAAGCTCTGGCAGACTTTTTAGCAGCCCACCCAGGCTCGGAGTCGTCCAGAATATATGAAGAAATCCCAGATGAGGTCGTCGACTCGCATGCAACCTCTCACGATGATATATGGCGAATATTCTTCGACGGCGCCTCAAGGACCGGACCTAAGGGCAACATCGTCGTCGGAGTCGGGTTGGTACTGGTTTCTCCTTCCGGATTGTTGCTCAATCGCGCTTACTCCCTCACAGAACCCTGCTCTAACAATGTGGCCGAGTACAACGCTTTGGACATCGGCCTCCAACTTGCAAGAGAGCTGGGGGTAGAATATCTTGAAGCATACGGCGATTCACAGTTAATCGTCAATCAGATCCGAGGTTCATACGAAGTCCGCCATGAAGACATGATCCCCTATCACCAAATAGCGATCGACATCATCTCATCGTTCGAGGGGTTGTTCATCGAACACGTTCCCAGGCTCCGAAATATCGAAGCCGATGCCTTAGCAGGCCTTGCCGCTTCCCTAGCAGTGCCAAATCATACTCATCATTCGGTTGATGTGATAGTCCACGAACTGGTCTGCCCCAAGAACAACGTTCAATTCATGGCAAGTTATTCCGCTCAGACGATCGACGAAGCGCCAGACTGGAGACAACCATTCATAGATTTCGTAGTCTACGATATCCTGCCCGAGAACCCAAAGGAAGCTACTTCTATCAGAAGGCGTTCTCTCAGATTCTTCTACGATACAGAGACGAAAATGCTGTATCGGCGATCCTACGATGGGCTATTGCTTCGGTGTCTGTCAAACGCAGAAGCCAAAGAAGCCGTACGCGAAGCTCATGAAGGTGTCTGCGGGGCCCATCAGCCTGGCCCTAAATTGCAAGACCGTCTTCGCCGAATAGGCTACTACTGGCCCACGATGGTAGCAGATGCGATAGACTATGCAAGAAAGTGCAAAGCCTGCCAAGTCCATGCGGACTTCATACACCAACCATCCGAATTTCTACATTCGACAGTGGCGTCCTGGCCATTCGAAGCATGGAGAATGGATATCATTGGTCCAATTACTCCACCTTCTTCCCGAGGACATCGCTTCATACTCGCAATCACGGATTACTTCTCTAAATGGGCGGAAGCTGTTCCGCTTGCAGAAGTAAAGACTTCAAACGTGATCAGCTTCCTCAAGCATCACGTCATCTACCGCTTTGGACTGCCCCGAAGGATCATCCACGATAATGGTCCGCAGTTTGCAAGCCACGCCTTCTATCGGTTTTGTGACAAGCACCGCATCCAGAATATTGCTTCAACGCCATAAAATCCAGCAGCAAATGGGTTGGCAGAAGCATTCAACAAAATAATTATCAAACTGCTCAAGAAGTTCGTGTCCTCCAACAAACGCGATTGGAACGAGAAGCTTGGTGAATGCTTATGGGCGTACCGTACTACAGCCCGAACGGCCTCTGGAAACATGCCGTTTTCCCTGGTGTACGGGAGTGAGGCAGTCCTCCCGTTGGAAACTCAAATACCTTCACTCCGCGTTGCCCTTACTTACCAATTGACGACGGATGATAACTACCGTCGCCGAATACAAGAGTTGGAGGCTGTAGAAGCAAAGAAAAATAATAAAGAAAGATCCATGTGGCCAGAGAGCCCCATGCGGCTCAGAGAGTTCATGCGGCTCAAGTATCCATGCGGATCAAGGATCTATGCGGCTCAAACAAGTTCTATGCAGCTCGGAGAGGAGCCATGTGGCCTGCAAACAACTCTTCCGTTTGTCCTTTACTACATTAAATGCCTTGACGGCTGACAGCTCTGACACATGGCAGCTCTGACACAAAAATACGTTTATGACTCCGTCATAATGGCAGACTCCTAGGGAAATGAGGGAAATCTCTGACACGATCCCCCAAGATCCAGAAACTGTCACGTGTCCTTGACACGTGGACAGTCGCATGCGGCTCAAGTAGAGACCACCCCATGCGGCTCAGGCCGAAGCAGCCCCATGGGGCTCACGAAGACTAGCCCCATGCGGCTCACGAAGACTAGCCCCATGCGGCTCACGAATACTATCCCCATGTGGTTTAAGCGAAGGCTGCCCCATGCGGCTCACAAAGACTATCTTCATGCGGTTCACGAAGAAGGTACCCATCATGCGGTCACCTACACTCATGCAGCTCAGATCATCACCATGCGGTTCAAATGTTCAGGGGACCACTCTTAAGCAGCCTTGACACGTGGCCAGCCTTATGCGGCTCAATGAGGAGCAACCCTCCTGCGGCTCAGATTTCTGTAATGGCTCACGGTTAAGACCCGTGGAATGATAGCGGGACATGTGGCATCAAATTGATCGAAATTTCTTAATAAATTCTAACAAAATATTGGGATCAAATCAGATCATTTGCAATCAAGCAAATTAATGACATGTGTCGAGAAATCCGAGGTTGGCATGACAAATCAGGAGGATTTATGTCAATTATCATTAATTACCCACAAAAGATTTGATGCAATCACATTTATTGCTCAAATCTCGTATATTCAAGATGAACGGCCCAGATCCAGTGATCCTTAGCCGTCGACTTTTAAGAATGGGCAATCATTACAAACCCTAATGAGGCCCTCCACTCTTATAAATAGCAAGGTGCCATTCCCTTGCGAAGACACACATATACAGACGGAGATATACAGAGAGAGACAAATAGAGAAAGAGGAGATTCTCAGATAAAAAAGAGAGAGAGCTAGAGAGCCAGAGAGAGTATACAGAGCCTGAAAGGAGAGCATTTCTTCATCAACGTCAAGCAGTTCTTCTACAGAGCTAAGGCTGCACCCGATCGTCCAAGGAGTAAGGCAGAGCTGCCGTCGCTTTTCCGAGCCTCTATCGTCACCCTCCAGAATCTAAAATAAACAATTGTACTTAGATTGCTGTACCTAGATTTTCGTCCCTAGGCTTTCTTTGTACAAGCGAGTTTGTATTGTGAAGTAAAAGTCCAGTCCTCCGATAATTATTCTGCTCTTTTATATTTCATGGCAAACACGATGACGACTCTGCTGGGGACAAACTTCTCCACGGCTGAGGAGTTGGTGACGCAATCGGATGCAGCCAAACTTGGCTCCACGCAACAGAAGGTGGTCGTCCGCTTCGACCAACAGGCGTTTGAAGAAATGCTCTCTGAAGGAAGCGCTGGCCCGGTCCAGAAACGAACTCGTATAAAGAAAGCTCGCAGCGAGTGGAGGCCAAAATCATTTTCTCCTCCCCAAGCTTTGGACGGAGTACTCTCTGCTACCCAAGACGGCGAAGGCGATTCTCATACGGCTCCACTTCAAGCCATAGAGGACTATGCGACCAGATCATCCAGCCGCATGAAGAAGACTCATGCGGCCGAGACTCCCAGCCGCATGAAGAAAGCCTATACGGCCACAATTGCCAGCCGCATGAAGGTTATTGATTCCAGCCGTATGACGCCTATTCCTCGTGGCTCTGTCTTCGACCGCCTCTCCTATGGTCCTGATCTCTTGTGCTCTCAAGAAGATATGTCTGACTCTCTCCAGCATCACTTAGACTCTTTCTACTATGTGCCCTTACGCACTAGAGCAAAGAAGTCTAAGGCAGTACGAGCTTGACAAGCTCGATCCGCTGATCCGACCTCTGACCATCCGAGCGTCCCGCATACTGTTGTGCGGGCCTCAGATGGGAAGTTGTACAGGACCATTCGAGTCCAGCCCCCGGCGGCAAACGGACAGAGAGGTTCGCAAAAGTCTCTCCAAATCCAGGGAGCAAATATGGTCGATCCAGGCCCATCTGACTTGCGTGAGGCCATCCTCCACAAATGCAAGGAAAAAGAAGGTGCATCGGGGTGTAAAGAGTCCTCCCACGGGCGTCACTGCACCCAAGTCATCGTTAACTGCTGTTGCAATAACGCGATGGTGCAAAAAGACCGACAGTCCGTCTTTCAAAGACTGCAACAACCGTCTTCAGAAGATGAGGCACTTCCCGTCGTCTCCTGCAACTCTGCTCAAAAAGTCCCCGCCGATGGGAGAGGGAAGAAGACAAATATTTCCAGCCCAAAGATTTCAACCACTATGACTAAGAGACTGTCGTCTACGCGGGTGCCCACCACCGAGGTTTTTCAAGGTACCCGTTCTAAGACGAAATCTGCTACAGTAGGAGATTCGTCGTCTACACCACTGGAGGTTGCTGGGACTGGAGGTAGCACTCCTCCGAACCTCCACGACAATTCGATGTTCCAAGAAGACGAGCCAGCAAACCCCGACGTCCCCGAGGACGTCCACAATTTCCAAGACGAGGCGAACTCTGAGGCTGGGGGTACTATTCCTTCTGAGTCCGAACCAGAGGAAGACATTCCTACATACCCCGATGACTTCTCACTACAGGGGTATGATTCGGAGGGCGCTTCCTCCATCGTTTCGTCCATATCTCCTCATGTAAAGACGGTGTTCATGACAGACAGCAGCCAAGGTAGTTCCAGTGATCGCCAACACATCGACACTCTGGAGGCCATACTGCATGCCTTGGTCAAGTCTGTGGACGAGATCAAGGCGGCCCTTCCAACTCTGCAAGGAGGGACGCCTGGCCAAAAAAGTACGGGTCCCGCAGGCAATGTGGACTCGAATTCAGCGACACCGAATCCGGGCAACAATCCTCCTGAAGTAACGGCCCCCACCGCTGTGGATGAGGCCCGGGAAGCGAGAAGCGAGGTCCAGGAGCTCCGAGCCATGTTTCACGCTCGAGAAACCTCTCAAGACCTCAGAATACGGCAACCGTACCCTGCTGCATGGAGGGATGTCCCCTTCCCGTCAAGATATAAGCCGTTCAACATCAACCCGTATGATGGCAAGACCTCCGCAAGTCGGTACATCACTTACTTCGAGGTCACCACCGACCATCTACCCCATGACGATGCCATCCTCACACGATTATTCATTGGGGAATTGGAAGGGGTCGCCTTCGACTGGTATCGCAACCTGCTAGACAACTGAATTCACTCCTTCGTCGGCTTCAAGCGCATATTCTTGGAGAGATTCTACGTAGTAGGGCAGGACATCACAATGTCCACCCTCATGGACGTCGTCCAAAGGAAGAAAGAGCTGACAAGGAACTATATCGAGCGGTTTCGTCAAACCGCAATGAAGTTGCCGTCTGGAAATCCGAATTCCTCCTTGATTGAAATTTGCCAAAAGAGATTGCTCCCAACAATCATTCTCTGGATGTGCAAAAGTCAATTTAAGGACTGGAAGACGTTCATCATCAGTGCCACTAGTGCCGAAGAACGGTTGAAGAAGGCTCGCCAATTGGGATTGCACATCTCGGACGGAGAAAACAAGGGCAAGCGTCCTAACACCAACAACGACAATGGGGGTAGCCCCTCCAACAATTGGGACAGCAGGGGTAAGCAGGCTATGGTGGCCGACGCAGCCCAGAAACCTGAGTCAAAATCGGCAGACAAACAATGGCCGCAAGTTACTTACTCTTTCGAAGACGGTCACGTCAAGCCCATCTTAGACATGCTCATACAAGGAGATAGAATTCAGCTTCCTCCACCAAGACGGGAACCTCGGCCGGCAGAAATGGAGAACCCAAAGTACTGCCATTACCACCGCTACGTCCACCATGCTACACACGACTGCTACCAACTAAAACGGTACATCCAAAATCTCATCGATTCGAACGCTCTGGCCATCGATTTCGAGGAGGTAACTGTGGCAGCCAATGTGGTGTCAGTGCAATTTGGCAGCTTTCCTCCAACAGAAACTCAAGATGGTGTGGTCCCCATCCCTCTGGCGACAATGGAGATTGCTAATCTTCCACCTCCCCGAGATCAGGCTGCTAGTCTAGTGCCCCTCACCACATCACGGAGAGAGGTCATGTGGGTCCATCCAGACATGGTATCAGAAGTGACTCAGCCCACACCATCTTCCATTTGCAAGAAGAAGAGTAGAAAAGTCAGGTCCTGCCACACAATCTCGGCAGATATCGAAGAAGCTACAGCCGTCGTCACGCGGTCTGGGGCACAATCCCAACCTGTGGCTGATAACTCGGCTAAAGATTATCAGCCCGCTACAACTGACGCTCCGGGACCTTCTTAGCCTCCGACGACCGACAAGCCTAGGCCGAAAGAGACTCGCTTTGACAAATCCCTCCGAAAAGAGGCACCGCAGGGGCTGGAGAGGCCCTACAACTTCGACATCTTGGCACAATTGGCCAACACACCGGCCAAATTGTCATTATACAAGCTCCTGAGACTCTCAAAGGATGTTCGCACGGCTTTGAGCGATGCACTCCAGAATGTCGATGCCTATCTGGCTCAGGTCAACCTTACGAAAGAGAGCCCGCCTGCAGATCTCCAAGACAGTGCTTGCACGGGAGCGATGCCCAACATTGTCTTCATTTCGTAGGATATGCTCATCAAAACCAACCTGCACGATCGCCCGTTATACTACACTGGATACATCGGCGACGTAAAGTGGATCGGATGCACATTGATCCTGGCTCTTCCATAAGCATTATTCTGAAGGGTCTGTTACATCACCTCTGCATCCCTATGCATCGCCTGACGGCTACAAGTACCGCCATCAGCGGTTTCAATTCGGGCAGAAGCTACCCAATTGGGAAGATTCGTTTAAAGTGTCAAATTGGCGATCTCCAGTCGGAAGTCACCTGTTACGTCGTAGATACAGACACTTCTTACAACATCCTCCTGGGTCGCCCTTGGATACACGATTACATGATCGTGCCTTCCATACTGCACCAATGCTTCAAGTACGTCGACAAACACGGCTTCGTGAGGACAGAATTTACCGACATCGATTCCTTTAAAGGGGTCGAATCCTACTACTCAGACTCCTGCCTATACGAAAAGTCGAAGAGGCACCTTGGTGAAGGAGATGTGCAAACTCGTACCGAGACAGCCACAGGATCAGAAGAACCCCTAACGATCCACCTCCAAGCTCACAAACCTGGCAAGTCCGCACCCCTTACAGCCACTCTGCGTAAGGACGCAATCAGCCTCTCGGCACAAGAAGAGCAAATGATAATCCGACTGCCAAGGTTTGGCCACGTGCCAAGACCCACAACGACCCCTGAAAGTTCAGATAAAGAATGTGACTGGCATTCACATTCAACCGGGTCACCAACTTCTGACTCGGATACCAGCATCGGAGACGTATTCAGACAAGTCCTGTCAGTCAACATGGCATTCGCCGACGCTTATGAAGAAGATGAAGACATTCTAAAAATCCTTGAGCTAGAGCCGTGGGCCCATCAGCCTGGCCCAAAATTGCAAGACCGTCTTCGCCGAATGGGCTACTACTGGCCCACGATGGTAGCATATGCGATAGACTATATAAGAAAGTACAAAGCCTGCCAAGTCCACGCGGACTTCATCCACCAACCATCCGAATTTCTACATCCGACAGTGGCATCCTAGCCGTTCAAAGCATGGAGAATGGATATCATCGGTCCGATTACTCCACCTTCCTCCCGAGGACATCGCTTCATACTCGCAATCACAGATTACTTCTCCAAATGGGCAGAAGCTGTCCCGCTTGCAGAAGTAAAGACTTCAAACGTGATCAGCTTCCTTAAGCATCACGTCATCTATCGCTTTGGACTGCCCTGAAGAATCATCCACGATAATGGTCCGCAGTTCGCAAGCCACGCCTTCTATCGGTTCTGCGACAAGCACCGCATCCAGAATATTGCTTCAACGCCATACAATCCAGCAGCGAATGGGTTGGCAGAAGCATTCAACAAAACAATCATCAAACTTCTCAAGAAGTTCGTATCGTCCAACAAACGCGACTGGAACGAGAAGCTTGGTGAATGCTTATGGGCGTACCGTACCACAGTCCGAACAGCCACAGGGAACACACCATTCTCCCTGGTGTACGAAAGTGAGGCAGTTCTCCCATTGGAGACTCAAATACCCTCACTCCGTGTCGCTCTCACTTATCAATTGACGACGGATGATAACTTCCGTCGCCGGCTTCAAGAGTTGGAGGCCTTAGATGAAAAGCGTCTCCTGGCTCAACAACGAATCGAGCTATACCAAGCACGCATCTCCGGGGCCTTCAACAAGAAGGTTAAAATCAGAACATTCCAAGTAGGCGATCTCGTTCTGGCAGTCCGGAGGCCGATGGTCATGACTACCGCCGACAAGTTCCAGCCAAAATGGGAAGGTCCATTTATTATCGAGGCTGTATTCTCCAACGGTGCTTACCGCCTCACAAAATAAAATGGAGACTTGCTCATGTTGCCCGTCAACGGCAAGTTCCTGAAGAAATATTATATCTAAACGATAATATTCCAGATTATCGAGTCATGTACCCGCTGGTGCCGCTGAACTCACTTTCATAATATTTCAGATTATCGAGTCATGTACCCGCTGGTGCCGCTGAACTCACATCCATAACACTCCAGATCATTGACTTATGCACCCGCTGGTGCCGCTGAACTCACATCCACAACATTTCAGATTATTGAGTCATGTACCCTTCCGTACCGCTGAACTCACAATCTTCCAGATTATCGAGTCATGTACCTGCAGGTGCCTCTGAACTCACATTCCGGTCACTCTTTCAGATAGTAAGTCATGTATGACCATACCTCTGAACTTTCTTCCTGAAAGAGATCCTCCCTCATGATCCACAAGGTTAACAGATCCATAAATTTCTAAAACGGCCATGTCCTCATTACCTCTGGGTCATTTCACTTCCGCCAAAAACAAATCACCCCTTTACATAGAACTTCCATGTCCTCATTACCTCTAAGTCGTTCTATGTACCCTCCTTCATTGAGCCTACTCCTGCCATGTCCTCATTACCTCTGAGTGGGAAGGCTCCGTCGAAGAAACCTTCATGCTTGCCATGTCCTCATTACCTCTAAGTAAGTATGATGATTCCCTTTCGACTTATTATCCGTACCCACAATCGGAGTACGCCAAGGATAATAGGTCCACAATTATTTTTCGCTGAGTCTACTCCTGCCATGTCCTCATTACCTCTGAGTAGGAAGACTCCACGGTACAACCTCCGTACTTGCCATGTCCTCATTACCTCTGAGTAAGTATGTTGGTTCTCTTTCGTCTTATTATCTATACCCTAAACCAGGGTACGCCAAGGGTAATAGGCCCACAAATGTCCTCTGTTGACCACAATTATCCTCCGTTGAGTCCACTCCTGCCATGTCCTCATTACCTCTGAGTAGGAAGACCCCACGGTAAAACCTTCATACTTGCCATGTCCTCATTACCTCTGAGTAAGTATGTTAGTTCCCTTTCATCCTATTATCCATATCCTAAGTCGGGATACACCAAGGATAATAGGCCCACAAATGTCCTTTGCTAAGTCTCTTAGTACAGGCCCACCATTCCTCATCATGCCCCGGGAGCCCAGCTGCTCCCCGGTATTCTATCTCCCGATACCCCGAACACCAACGACCACCTTACTGTGGAACTGTTCTAGGTATCCCCAATCAAACTTGTTACCCGTACCTAAACTAAGGTATGCCAGGGGTAACAGGTCCACAAACAAGTCCCCCATGCGGGACAAACATCACCACAATACCACAGGCACAATAAGCAATACAAATGAAGGGTAGAATGGAAAGTACTCTTTATTTGAAAGACGAAAAGGCATTACATATGGTGGGGACCACGTCCCTTTCAAAGAGAAAAGAAAAATAAAACAGAAACAAAAGAAGGAAAGACCGACTATAGTTCGGTATTACACAACTCCAGGAGGCGGTTTCTCACCAAGGCAGTACCTCCCTCAAGCCTCTGTCTAGCTCGGCGCTCAGCCTCCTGGGACAACCGCTCCCCATTATCCAGGTCCATGAGTGCCCGCCAGTCATCGTCCAACTTCTTCAGAGCCATTTCCAGGTCAGCCGAAGCTTGATTGACTTTGTCAGCCTCCTGGATAATTAACACCCTGTCGATCCGGCAGCCTCAAGCTCAGACTCAAAGAAAGTTAACTTCCTCTGAAGCTCAAGGATCTGCTCCCGCATGTCAGTAATCCCATGGGAGGCAGTCGCTTCCCGAGCCGTAACATCTTCACTCTCATGGCTCAATTGATCATATCGATCAGACAGAGTACGGAGATCCATCAGTATGGCCGGCCTAGTTTTATCCTGAGCAGCCCTCGCCTTCTCTATAGCAGCTGTGAGGGAGCCGCGCTCCTGATCAATAGTAGCAGACAGATCAACCTGCCGCAGTGCCGGAAGCTGGGCCCCCAGTTGATCAGTCTTCAGCAATTTTGCTTCCAGAAGTGCAGCCACCCCTGCCCCACCAGGAAGGGCCTTAAGGATATCAATTTGTCCCTGGGCGTATTGCCGGGCCAAGACGAAAGAGGTCCCTCTCTCCACAGCAGCTTCTATCCCCTTTTTAAGTGACGATAAAAGCTGTCGACCACGTCCTGTAACGCTTCGTCCAGGACCTCTGTAGAGGACAGTGTCAGAGGAAGTGTGGCCGACAACATCGAAGGAGTGGTACAAGAACTTGCCACTAGGGGGCAACTTTCGAGCAGAACGATGCACGGATAACGGCTAACTCTCTCTGCCACCCGAAGAGCCTGGACACTTGGCAGGGCGGAGAGGTCGACTCTTGGGGCCGCCCGAGCAGAGGAAGACACAAGGACCATCGTCCCCTGCCCCGGTTGTCCCATCACCGGACTTGTCGAACTCGAGCCCGCAGGAGGTCCATCAAGACGAGCCGGGAGGGGAGGAGGTATGCTCCTCTCCGCCAGTGCCCCTTCGGCAGAGTCTGTCTCATCAATGTCCATCCTCGACACTGGAGAGGCAGGACCTGCATGTCCATGACAATGATCAATCGAAGTGACCCGAAGGATGTGATGATAGAGCAGATAGGCCTCCTCGCAAGTTAAGATTCGGCTTATCTTACCAGGAGAGGAGCATGGAGGCTGCAGCTCGTTCGCAGCTGGCAGGGTCTCCTCACCCGCGATCTCCAAATTAAATTCGGCCGGCTCCTCTGACCCAGCTACCTCGGAGGGAGAGGCAACTCGATCAGCATCATCTTGACGGAATTCAACAATTTCAGGGGCAGGCTCACCGGAACCCCTATCATCCCGAGTCACGACCTCGGCAACTCGAAAGTCCTCTTCTTCTGATGCCTACAAGAGGGAAGGAAGATGATTAAAATCAAAAGCTAGAAGAAAGGAAGGACCGCTAGTAACTTCTTTACCTCTGATGCGGGGTCAACTTCTTCGCCTCTTTTCTTTATAGTTAGCCCACGGTGTCTGGTCACAGCCAGTTTCTGAGAGCGAGGAATGCCGCTGACAGGAGAAAGTTGCCTGGTACGCTTTCGTACAGGGCCGGGTGCAACGGATGGCTGATCTACCACCATCTCATCTGGCAAAACAGGCAGCTGATCCGCCCCTACATCTGCCACCGGAATGGAAGAGTCATCCCCATCATGCTCGTCGCCTTCGTCATCTGCAGCAGCGGAGTCCGAATCCGGCACTTCTACTCTGTTCTTTCTCTTCCTTGTCTTGGCCCCCTGGGAACCCTCATCCAGGCCGGTACCAACGATGAAACTGGTACCCGGGTTAAAACCGACAGGGGGCTTGTTCGTCATGACGTAGTATAGAACCGTCATATACAAGATCTCTACCGACGCCTTTATAGCAGGAACTGAGAAAACGGTACGGGTATGGAATGTGTCATAGTAATGCCAAGCTCTGATGCCGTCAAGAAGGCTACCTTCAAAGCACAGACAAGAGATGGGGCTGTCTAGAAAAAGCTGACTATATCCAAATTGCCGGACGAACCTGCTAGGCAGATAAGGCTCCAGAAAGATAGTGTTACGGTTGCGATAAACCAGATGAGCGGGGCGGATGTTACGCAGCCACAGAAGCATCTGGCCGTCCAGAAGTTGAGGGGGCCTAATACCGTCGAGATGGACAGCCGCTATTTCCTTAACAGTAAAACAAGGGACAGATACGAAAATATTGTACATATCTGCCCTCGCCAGTGCCATCCGGCAAGCACGTATGGTTTCGAATTCCTAAGACTCATTACGATAGCGGAAGATAAAAGCGTCGTCATCAGTTACGTCGTCTTCAGAGCCCAGTCTCATCAAAGACAGATAATGCATCAACAGCCACCCCATCAAATAATGATAGGGCAGCTCAGTCCGTTCAAAATCTTTTATTATATTGCAGGCAATGACCTTGGATGTGAAAGTGCGAAGGCTACGGTGTATGTTGCACACCATGGCCGGGAGGAGAGCTAGCCGGACTCGTAAAACTAACTTCACAGCCGGAAGGAAGAAATTGCGACTGATCCTCTCGATAGAACCTGCTCCACCCGAGACTACACAATTTTGCAGCCATATCATCAAGAATCCCGTCAGGAGCGCCTTCTCTGACAACTCTTGGGTGTCCTGATAAAAATAACCAAAAGAGTCGGTCTGACTCCCGAATCTGTCATTAGAGGTGGCCACCCTCTTAGCTGACGACACTAAGGCTTTCACCGCCTCCCGGGATTGAGGACGTCGGGGAGTAACTTGACCTGAGGCATCCGTCGTGAAGAGATAGCGCACCCAGTCCTTGGTATGAGGGGTATTCCCTTCCGAGCTGCTCTCCTTTTTGGCTATTTGATGACATGTGCTATAATGGCACAATATCTCTTGATAAAGAGCCACGAAGCCTGGATACCGTCTTTCCAACTCTCCGAACTCCTCATTCGTGGGAGTATACGCCTCAAAAGCTTCGTCCCCCCAAGGAAGCTTGGAGATCGCATGCATTTCGTGGAGCGCAAGCCCCATTTCCCCTACGGGCGTATAGAAGGTTCCCGTACGGCGATTATACATCTCCAGCAGAGATATAAATAATCTCTTGTTTATAGGCAAGCCATGGCTGGTGCCCCGAATAGCATGGTAAAGACCAATCTCACACAGAAAGGCCTCATACTTTTGCAAAATCTACATAGACAGATTGATCCACGAGGGAATCGGATGTATCCAGCTAGGGAGCATCAACCGACCAATGGGATAGGAGCCCTTCCGAGCGAGTTGGTTCATAAAAGTGTCGGCTGTAGAAAACGTAAAATTGGGACCCAGCACATTCAAAAAGGTACCCGGGGCCAATCCCATTACAGAACGGCTGGTGTGCACCTTGCCCGCACACACTGACTTCAGGATGTTGTTATAATGGATGTCTCCCACAAACATCCCACTTCGGGTAGGAGTTAAAGAATCTTCCATCTTCGGTCCAGTGGGAGCATATTGAACCAAGATAAAGGGAAGTGACGCTCCATCTGGGAGATACGGATCGCCATCCCGTTAGAAACAAAACTCCAGTTCTCTGACACCTCTAGAATCTGACTGTTCTTCACAGTCAAGGCGTCTCCAAAGAAGAACGCGGGCTTCAAGTATTCCCCTTATAATTTCCCCGAGTTCATCATAGCGTTAAGAAAATAGAAAGGCTGGTTCTTGAGGGCATTCAATCTCGCCGGAGGCTCATCACTCAGAAACTGGTCCGCCATATGCTGAACTATATGGTCGTACCTATAGCCCAGAGCAGCTTGGGCACTGCCTACCAGGAGCTCTCCAGCAGCATTAACCGACAAATTCACTGAGAAGGAGACAGAAAAAGATAAGTTAAAAAGATAGACAAAAAAGAACTAATGGGTGCTTTCGAGCTTATGCGGCTCCAACTTAACAAAGCCTCATGCGGCTCAGGAGAACACTTATGCGGCTCCAACTTACTGAAGCCTCATGCGGCTCAAGCTCAGAAGAACATTCATACGGCTCCATTTAGTGAAGGGTCATGCGGCAGTGCTTTCATAGGGCCCGCAGGGATCGGATAAGTTCGTGCGGACCACGTGACAGACAAATGTGTGCGAATCTATGCGGCTTAGTGTAGCATATGCGGCTTCGTTGGCGAAGCGCGTATGCGACCACAGTGGCTATTCTTATGTGGCTCACGGCTCGGCCGTAGGACGAACATGTGGCTCACATAAAAATAAAGGCTCGTGCATAAAGCATGCGACGTAGCCATAGCAGTTAGGGTTCTTTAAACCCACATAAAGTCCTTAATAGCAATAGGGGGATGGACGTCAGGGTGAGCTGCGGACACGACGGCCGGCGGAGGAGCGGCCGCGGTCGAAGTAGAGGCAGTCGTCTTGACCTTCGCCGTCGCAGACGACGAAGACGCCGCTTTCTTGCCCTTCGTCGCAACGGTCTTCTTGGGAGCCATTGGTAATTGAAGAAGAGGATGACAATAGGGTAGGGAAAGTTCGAAGTAAAGGAGAAAATAAAGAAGTTTTCTCTCTTAAACTCCTCTTATTTATAGGAGGACAAGAGAGGGGGGAACACGTAGACTAATAACCGCCTCGGAAAAGACGAAATCGACTCCTCGGATTTTGTCCCCTCTCTCATAAAGGAGATTCACCCAGGGCATAAAATCCAAAGATTTAATGAGCCGACCCTTGGGATTTCCCCAAAAGGCGGTACTAAAATGAATTTGAGCCAATTAATGATGCGCACACGCGGCAAGGAGCTATGTGGCCCGAAAGTCCCTGCGGCTGATTGACTCAATACAGCTGAGATATCCATGCGGTCGAAACATCCATGCGGCCGAGACATCCATACGGCCAGGACATCATATGCGGCCAGAAAAATTTATACATGGCCATGCTTCTTATTCAAAGTATTTCAATTTTGCAAATTGAAAACTTTGAAGGGGATCTTGTAGAAGCATGGAAAAATAATAAAGAAAGGTCCATGTGGCCAAAGGGCCCCATGCGGCTCAGAGAGTTCATGCGGCTCTAGTATCCATGCGGATCAAGGATATATACGGCTCAAACAAGTTCTATGCGGCTCGGAGAGAAGCCACGTGGCCTGCAAACAACTCTTCCATTTGTCCTTTACTGCATTAAATGCCTTGACGGTTGACAGCTCTGACACATGGCAGCCCTGACACAAAAATACGATTATGACTCCGTTATAATGGCAGACTCCTAGGGAAATGAGGGAAATCTCTGACACGATCCCCCGAGATCCAAAAACTGTCACGCGGCCTTGACACGTGGACAGTCGTATGCGGCTCAAGTAGAGACTACCCCATGCGGCTCAGGCCGAAGCAGTCCCATGCGGCTCACGAAGACTAGCACCATGCGGCTCACGAAGACTAGCCCCATGCGGCTCACGAAGACTAGCCTAATGCGGCTCACGAAGACTATCCCCATGCGGTTCAAGCGAAGGCTGCCCCATGCGGCTCACGAAGACTATCTTCATGCGATTCACGAAGAAGGTACCCATCATGCGGTCACCTACACTCATGCGACTCATATCATCACCATGTGGTTCAAATGTTCAGAGGACCACTCTCAAGCAGCCTTGACACGTGGCCAGCCTTTTGTGGCTCAATGAGAAGCAACCCTCCTGCGGCTCAGATTTCTGCAATGGCTCGCGGTTAAGACACGTGGCATGATAGCGGGGCACGTGGCATCAAATTGATCGAAATTCCTCAACAAATCCTAATAAAATATTGGGATCAAATCAGATCATTTGCAATCAAGCAAATTAATGACACGTGTCGAGAAATCTGAGGTTGGCATGACAAATCAGGAGAATTTATATCAATCATCATTAATTACCCACAAAAGATTTGATGCAATCACATTTATTGCTCAAATCTCGTATATTCAAGATGAACGACCCAGATCCAGTGATCCTTAGCCGCTGACTTTTAAGAATGGGCAATCATTGCAAATCCTAATGAGGCCCTCCACTCTTATAAATAGCAAGGTGCCATTCCCTTGCGAAGACACACATATACAGACGGAGATATATAGAGAGAGACATATAGAGAAAGAGGAGATTCTCAGATAAAAAAAAGAGAGAGCCAGAGAGCCAGATAGAGAGTATACAGAGCCTGAAAGGAGAGCATTTCTTCATCAACGCCAAGCAGTTCTTCTACAGAGCCAAGGTTGTACCCGATCGTCCATGGAGTAAGGCAGAGCTGCCGTTGCTTTTCCGAGCCTCTATCGTTACCCTCCAGAATCTAAAATAAACAATTGTACTTAGATTGCTGTACCTAGGTTTTCGTCCCTAGGCTTTCTTTGTACAAGCGAGTTTATATTATGAAGTAAAAGTCCAGTCCTCCGATAATTGTTCTGCTCTTTTATATTTCATGGCAAATAGAGGCCTTAGATGAAAAGCGCCTCCTGGCTCAGCAACGGATCGAGCTATATCAAGCACGCATCTCCGGAGCCTTCAACAAGAAGGTTAAACTCAGAACATTCCAAGTGGGCGATCTCGTTCTGGCAGTCCGGAGGCCAATGGTCATGACTTACAAAACCGCCGGCAAATTTCAGCCAAAATGGGAAGGTCCTTTTATCATTGAGGCCGTATTCTCCAACGGTGCTTACCGCCTCATAAAACAAAATGGAGACTTGCTCATGTTGTCTGTCAACGGCAAGTTCCTGAAGAAATATTATGTCTAAACGACATTATCCAGATCGTCGAGTCATGTACCCGCCAGTACCGCTGAACTCATATCACATTTTCCAGATTGCCGAGTCATGTACCCGCCAGTACCGCTAAACTCATATCATATTTTCCAGATTGCTGAGTTACGTACCCGCTGGTACCGCTGAACTCATATTCCAAAATTCCAGACTATTGAGTTATGTACCTGCCGGTACCGCTGAACTCATATTCCAAATTCCAGATTATTGAGTCATGTATCCGCTGGTATCGCTGAACTCACACTCACAATCCCAGATTATTGAGTCATGTACCCGTTGATACCGCTGAACTCATACCCACAAAATTCCAGATTATTGAGTCATGTACCCTCCTGTACCGCTGAACTCACAATCTCCCAGATTATCAAGTTATGTTCCCGCAGGTGCCTCTGAACTCACATTCCGGTCACCCTTTCAGATAGTAAGTCATGTATGACCATACCTCTGAACTTTCTTCCTGAAAGAGATCCTCCCTCATGATCCACTACCCGTACTCCCAGTGACAAAAAGGGTAACAGATCCACAAATTTCCAAAACGGCCATGTCGATGTTACCTCTGAGTCGTTTCACTTCCGCCAAAAAACAAATCACCCCTTTACATAGAACTTTCATGTCCTCATTACCTCTGAGTCGTTCTATGTACCCTCCTTCATTGAGCCCACTCCTGCCATGTCCTCATTACCTCTGAGTGGGAAGGCTCCGTTGAAGAAACCTTCATACTTGCCATGTCCTCATTACCTCTGAGTAAGTATGTTGATTCCCTTTCGACTTATTATCCGTACCCACAACCGGAGTACGACAAGGATAATAGGTCCACAAATATTCTCCGTCGAGTCCACTCCTGCCATGTCTTCATTACCGCTGAGTATATGTTGGTTCCCTTTTCACCCTATTATCCATATCCTAAGCCAGGGTACGCCAAGGATAATAGGTCCACAAATATCCTCCGTTGAGTCCACTCCTGCCATGTCCTCATTACCTCTGAGTAGGAAGACTCCACGTTAAAATCCTCATACTTGCCACGTCCTCATTACCTCTGAGTAAGTATGTTGGTTCCCCGCCATCCTATTATCCGTATCCTAAGTCAGGGTACGCCAGGGATAATAGGCCCACAAATGTCCTTTGCTAAGTTTCTTAGTACAGGCCCACCATTCCTCATCATGCCCCGGGAGCCCAGCTGCTCCATGGCATTCTCTCTCCCGATAACCGGAACGTCCATGAGCACCTTGCCATGGAATTGTTCTAGGCATCCCCATCAAACTTGTTATCCGTACCTAAAATAAGGTATGCTAAGGGTAACAGGTCCACAAATAAGTCCCCCATTCGGGGCAAATGCTACCATAACACCGCCAGCACAACATGCAGTACAAATAAAGGATGGAATAAAACATATTCTTTTATTTGGAAGCCAAAAAAGTATTACATGTTTTGGGACCACGTCCCTCTCAAAAAGAAAAGAAAAGGAGAACAGAAACAAAAGGAGAAAAAGGTCGACTATAGTTCGGCATTACAAAATTCCAGGAGGCGGTCTCTCACCAAGGAGGTCCCCTGCTCAAGCCGCTGTCTAGCTCGGCATTCAGCCTCCTGGGACAACTGCTCCACATCATCCAAGTGCATATATGCCCGCCAGTCGTCCTCCAACTTCTTCAGGGCAATTTCCAGGTCAGCCAAAGCTTGATTAACTCTGTTAGCCTCCTGGATAATTAGCCCCCTGTCGATACGGGCAGCCTCAAGCTCAGACTCAAAGAAAGCTAACTTCCTCTGAAGCTCAAGGATCTGCTCCCGCGTGTCAGTGATCCCGCGGGAGGCAGTCGCTTCCCGTGTCGTAACATCTTCACTCTCGTGGCTCAACTGATCATATCGATCAGACAGATCGTGGAGGTCCTTCAGTATGGCCGGCCTGGTTTTATCTCGAGCAGCCCTTGTCTTCTTTATAGTAGCTGTGAGGTAACCGCGCTCCTGATCTATAGCAGTAGGCAGATCAGCCTGCCGCAATACCTGAAACTGGGCTACCAGCTGATCAGTCTCCAGCAATTTTGCCTCCAGAAGTGTAGCCACCCCTGCCCCACCGGGAAGGACCTTAAGGATATCAATTTGACCCTGGGCGCATTGCCCGGCCAAGACGAAAGAGGTCCCTCTTTCCACAGCAGCCTCTATCCCCCTTTTCAAGTGACGATAAAAGCTGTCGACCACGTCCTGTAACGCTTCATCCAGGACCTCTGTAGAGGACGGCGTCAGAGGAAGCGTGGCCGGCAACATCGAAGGAGTTGTACTAGAACTTGGCACCAAGGGGATAAATTTCGAACAGAACGATGCGCGGATAGCGGCTAACTCTTCCTCTGCCACCCGAAGAGTCTGGACACTTGGCAGGACGGAGAGATCGACTCTCGGAGCCGCCCGAGCAGAGGAAGACGCAAGGACCATCGTCCCCTGCCCCGGCTGTCCCATCACCTGACTGGCCGAAATCGAGCCCGCAGGAGGACTATCAAGACAAGCCGGAAGGGGAGGGGCACGCTCCTCTCCGCCAATGCCCTTTCAGTAGAGTTTGTCTCGACAATGGCCATCATCGGCAATGGAGAGGCAGGACCTGCATGTCCATGACAGCAATCAATCGACGTGACCTGAAGGATGTGATGATAGAGCATATAGGCCTCCTCACAAGTTAAGATTCGGCTTATCTTACCAGGGGAGGAGCAGGAAGGCCGTAGCTCGCTCGCGGTTGACATAGTTTCCCCGCCCGCGACTTCCAGGTTGAATTCAACTGGTTTCTCTATCCCAGCCACTCCTGAAAGGGAGCCAGCCAGTTCAGCATTATCTCATTGAAATTCAGCTGTCTCAGGGACAGGTGTAGTAGAATCCCCGTCCCCATAGGTAGAGGTCTCAGCAAGGTGGGACTCCTCGGCCGCCTCCGGAAGAACCCCAGCAAAAATGATAGCGGTGCACATATCATCAACCAAAGTGGTCAGGGCTGGATCGACCTCAGTAGCCGGATCCCGAGAAACTGACTCCTCTGACGCCTACAAAGAGTAAAAGAAGATGATTAGGCCATAGTTTAGAAAAAGAAAGAAAATGTAGTGGAAATTCAAATCACCTCAGAAACAGCGCCAACATTATCAATAAATAGCCTGCGACGTCTTACCGCAGCTCGTTTAGTGGAGTAGGTCATGCTATCATCAGTAGACATACGTCTGCTTCGCTTGCACGAAGGACCAGGCACAGCAGGCGGCTGCCTCGCAACCATATCGTCCAGCATGTTGGGTGGCTGATCCCCTGCCTCCTCGTTTGAGGAATGGGACGAATCGTCGGCATCCTGCCCATCATCTTCTTCGCCCGTCGTCGTGGACTCCAAGTCCGGCACAGGAACCGTATTCGCCTTTTTCTTCCTCTTCTTGGACCCCTCGGGCTTCTCTGCCAAGCCAGTCCCGATAATGAAACTGGTGCTCATGTCAAAATTTACGGGAGGTTTGCTCACCGCAACATGATAGAGGGTTGCCATGTACAAAATCTTCCCTTGCGTATTAGCGTCGGGGACCGAGACGCTAGCTCGGGTATGAACCGTATTGTAATAATGCCACGCCCTGATACCGTCAAGGATACTGCCCTCGTAGCCTAGACAAGTACTGGGACAATCAAGGAACAGCTGGCTGTACCCGAACTGGTGGGAGAACCTACTAGGTAAGTAGGGCTCCAGGTACACGTTATTGCGGTAACGATATACCAGGTGTGCCGGACGAATATTGCGCAGCCAGAGAAGCATCTTTTCAGATAAGAGCAGGGGAGGTTCAATGCCGTCAACGTGTACACCCCTCACTTCTCGAGCGGTAAATTGAGGGACAGACACAAAAAAGTCGGGCCCATCTACTCTCGCCAACCCCCTCCGACAGGCTGGCATGGTGTCGAATTCCCAAGGCTGACGACGGTATCGGAAAAGGAAAGCGTCATCATCGGTAACGCCATCGTCTGTCCCGGGCCTCATCAACGATCGATAATGTATCAATAGCCAACCCATTAAATAATGGTAGGGTAGTTATATTCATTCAAAGTCCAGTATCGTCTCGCGAGCAATGACTTTGGACGAAAAGGCACGGAGGTCGTGGTGTATGCTACACACCATAGCCGAAAGAAGGGCCAGCCTGACTCTGAAGACCAGCTTCACGGCAGGAAGAATGAAGTGGCGACTGATCCTTTCAATAGAACCTGTCCCTTCCGAGACTACGCAGTTCCGTAGCCATACCATCAAGAATCTGGCCAAGAGCGCCTTCTCAGACATTTGCCGGGTACCATAGTAGAAATAGCTGAAGGAGTCGGTGCGGCTCCCAAACTTGTCGTCAGTGGACCTCAACCTCTTGGCACTCGACATCAGGTTGTTTATCTCCTCCTGGGTCTGAGGACCTCGAGAAGAAACCCGGTCAGAGGGACTGAATTTGAAAAGATACGCGACCTAAGACGTAGTATGGGGAGCGTTCCCTTCTGAGCTATTGTTCTTCTTGATAGCCGTTTGGTGGCAAATACTATGGTGGCACAGCAGTTCCTGGTACACGGCGACAAAACCCGAGAATCGTCGATCCAGATCCTCGAATTCCTCGTTTGTTGGGGTATATACTTCGAAGGCCGTACCCCCCTATGGCTGCTTAGAAACAGCATACATTTTATGGAGAGCAAGTCCCAACTCCCCTCCGGGCGCGAAAAAAGTTCCCGTCCGTCGGTTATACATTTCCAAAAGAGCCATGAATAACGGCTTGTTAATGGGTAACCCGTAACAGGTTCCCCGGATGGCATAATAGAGGTCAATCTTCCGAAGGACTGCCTCATATTTCCTCAAGATCTATGAGGTCAGGTTGGCCCACATAGGGATGGGGTTTATCCAGTTCAACAACGACAACCTGCCAATAGGATAATATCCCTTGCGAGCGAGCTGATTCAGGAAAGTATCGGCCAGAGTAAAAGTGAAGTTGGGACCAGATACGTTTATGAAGGTGCCCGGAATCAGTCCCATCACGCTTCGACTAACCGAGTCCCTGCTCGCACATGCCGACCTCATATTTCTATTATAGTGGATGTTGCCCACGAACATCCCCGATTGGGTCGGAGTTAGGGAGCCCACTATCTGCCTGCTCAGAGGTACCATATTGAACTACGAGAGAGGAAAATGACGTTCCATTTCGAGAATGTAGATCTGCACCCCGTCCACCGTAAAGTCTCAGTTCTCAGAGATGTCCAGCACTCGGGGGTTCTTTATGGATAGAGCATCCCCGAAGAGAAAGGCTGGTTTCAGATACTCTCCATCCAGTCTCTCCGAGTTCATCATGGTACAAAAAAAGTGGAAAGGCTGGTTATTGATGGCGCCCAACCTCTCCAAAGGCTCATCGATAGGAAGGTGATCCGACACATGTCGAACTAAGCCGTTGAGCCGCACACCCATAGCATACTGAGCTGAACCCACCAAAAGCTCTTCTGCCGAATTGGTTGGCAGATTCACTGAAAGTAGACAAAAGAAACAGGATTAAAAGATGGTTAAAACAAAAGTTTCTTAAAAAGAAGCTCCTATGAGCCTATGCGGCTCGGATCAACGAAGCCTTATGCGGCCCAAATTCAGTTGGGTTTTATGCGGCACGGCTTCGATGGAGCCTATGCGGCTCGGGTCAACGCAGCCTTATGTGGCCCGATTCAGTTGGGTTTCATACAGCACTGCTTCGATAGAACTTATGCGGTTAGTTGAACGTATGCGATTCTGTTTAGCAGAAGAGCTTATGCGGTACGACTTAGTGAAGCTTTCTGCGGTTCAGCCCATCAGGAGCACATACGGTCTCGGTCAAATGAGACTTCATGCGGTTCAAATCTAGAAAGTGCTCCTGCGGCTCAAGTCCTTCTCATACGGCTCAAACACAGGGCATACCCCATGCGGCTCGAATACGAGAGCGGTTTCATCATGATTAAACTTGGGCAGTTCAATAAAGACGAAGGATGAAGGCTTGTGCATAAATCATGTAACAGAGCCATGGGGTTTATGGTTCAAAACATTTAGTCCAATCCTTACCCTTAAAACCAGGATGGACGTCGGGGTGTACTTCAGGCGTAGTGGCCGATGAGGAGGCCACTTTCTTGCCCTTTGCAGCAGCAGAAGCAACCTTGGAAGACTTGGGGGCCATTATCGTACCGACGGTCGAAAAAGGAAGACTAAAGAAGAAAATTAGAGCCGAAGACGAAAGAGAGAGAGTGAAGAAGTCTCTCTGACTGAGCACGTTCACGTTTTATAGGCAAGAGAGAGGCGCCTCGATCCACGTACAGTGATCGACCCTTCGGTTCTCAAGACGAATCGACTGACATAAAGGCCAAACTCTTGGGATCCTTCCCCAAAAAGCGGCCTTAAAACTGACGGCAAATCAAACAGCAACTAATGCAAAAGATTTGCATACGTGACAGGATGACGTGGCAAGGAGCTCATGCGGCCAGACAGCCCATGCGGCCAAAGGGTCCATACGGCTGATTGGCCAATGCAGCTGAGGAGGCTATGCGGTTGGGACATCCATGCTGCAAGGACATCATATGCGGCCAGAAGAGTTTATACATATCCATGCTTCTTATTCAAAGTATTTCAATTTTGCAAATTGAAAACTTTGAAAGGGGTCTTGTAGAAGCAGGAAAAGAATAAAGAAAGATCCATGCGGCCAAGGATCCCCATGCGGCTTAGGGACCCATGCGGCTCAAGCGTCTATGCGGCTCGAATAGTTCCATGCGGCCCAGAGAGGAGCCACGTAGCCCTCAACAGCTCTTCTATTTGTCTTCTACTGTATTTAATATCTTGACGGCTGACAGCTCTAACCAATGACAGAAAGATGTAATAATGACTTTGTCGTAATGGCAGACTTCTAGGGAAACGAAGGATATCTCTGATACAATCTGTCAAACCCCAAAAGACCTTTATGCGGCCTTGACACGTGGACAGTCGCATGCGGCTCAGACAGAGGCCACCCATGCGGCTCAGGCAGAAGCTATCCCATACGGCTCAGGCAGAAGCTATCCCATGCGGCTCACGAGAACTACCCCATGCGGCTCAAGCAGAGGCTATCTCCATGCGGCTCACAAGGACTATCTCCATGCGGCTCACGAAGAAAGCACCCATCATGCGGTCACCTACGCTCATGCGGCTCAGATCACCACCATGCGGTTCAAATGTTCAGGGGCCACTCCCAAGCAGCCTTGACACGTGGCCAGCCTTATGCAGCTCAATGGGGAGCAGTCCTCATGCGGCTCAGATTTTCTAAGTGGCTCACGGTTAAGACACGTGGCATGATAATGGGATACGTGGCATCAAATCGACCAAAATCCATCAACAAATCCCAATAAAATAATGGGATCAAATCAGATCATTTGCAATCAATCAAATTGAACACGTGGCAGAAGATCCAAGCTTGGCATAATAAATCATGAGGATTTATGGCAATCATCATTGATTGCCCACAGAGATTTGATGCAATCACATTAATTGCTCACAACTATTATGAACGGCCCAGATTTATTGATCCTTAACCGCCGACTTTTGAGAATAGGAAATCATTGCAAACCCTAATGATGCCTCCTACTCATATAAATAGCAAGGTGCCATTCCCTTGCAAGAAAGAGACGGAGACACAGAAGACAGAGAGACGGAGAGAGAATAGAAGAGCAGAGAGCAGAGAGAGAGAGCACACCCCTCCTCGGATCTAGAGAGAATAAAGAGAGCATTTCTTCATCAACGCCAAGCAGTTCTTCTACAGAGCCAAGGTTGTACCCGATCGTCCAAGGAATAAGGCAGAGCTGCCGTCGTTTTCCCGAGCCTCTATTATCACCCCCCAGAATCTAAAATAAACAATTATACTTAGATTGCTGTACCTAGGTTTTCGTTCCTAGGCTTTCTTTGTACGAGCGAGTTTGTATTGTGAGTCTAAAGTTCAGTCCTCCGATAATTGTTCTGTACTTTTACAATCAATGGCAAACAATTCTTCTACATTTTAACACGAAGAATGACTATACCCCTCCGTTGTATTAAGACGGAGAATGACTATTCTCCTCCATTGTCTTGACAGAATTATGAACACAACTTATAGTTATACCTTCTTTTTGTCCTCCTTCTTGATTACTAGCCTCTGGCTCTTGTGCAACCTTCTTAAATCTCTTCACAATAACTCTCTCTTCTTGCATATCTACATCTTCTCCCTCTTCTCTAACTGGGGTTGCATTTGATGTTGATATTTGCGACATGGTGTGAAGATTACGAATGGAGAGTCGCTGACGAGTTTTTGAAATAGGGTTTGAAGATTTTGGAGGATAAAACCTAGATACAAAAAGGAGCAGCGTATGGAAGAAGAGGAAGATTAGAAGAAGAGGAAGAATAGAAACTTTTTGGTTTTGAAGAGTAGGTTTCGTGAGTGTTTTCAAAAAATTAGAAGGACAATAAGGTCATGCCGCACCCTTTTATATATTTTTAGCTAATTCTGGGCACACGATGAAATGTTATTTTACGGTGGGTTTTTTCATAAAACTTTTGCGGTTTTTGGGCATTTTATAAAATTTCTCTTGTCAATAACTTGATAATTTTTCTCGATACATGCTTAGGCAGAAATCACTTTAGCACGAAGAGAGGGTATATTCATAGGGTCAGAGGCATAAATCACTTTAGCACGAAGAGAGGGTATATCCATAGGGTCAGAGGCACAGGTTAGGATATTTTAGGATTATATGGAAGCAAGATTATGAAACAAATAAACATTTTGATATTATTTTTATCCTACATTTAAAAACATTTTAACTCAACAAAACAAATGAACATAATACATTAGATAAAAGAAGAAAAAAAAAATTATCGTCTTCCATATTCAATCATTTTAGTTTGGACTCCTTTCTGCATAATAATATTATATTGTTGCACAACTTGGATAGTTATTCATTGTGCTCTGAAGTTGCAATCCATTCAGCAGCTTTGCGTCTTTCTATTCCCGAATCAAACTTGCATATAACAAACATAACATCAAAAATATTGCTCTAAAAAGTGTAATTTTTGACGACATATTTTCAGACTTACATTGAGAGAACGGGAGTCCAGACTACATCCATCTTTCATGAATACAATTACAAAAATTCCACAATCAAATGTATTGCCTTGGTGGGGAACATTAGGACGACGTTTTATGGCAAAAGTAGAAAAGTTGAACCTAGCATCTCTCAACTTCAAAATCTCTTCTTCGAGAAAGAGATCCAAATTTGAAAGCTACAATTACCAGAATACAATATGTATTAGTATACCGTGGATCTTGTACGCAATTTATAAAAATTGATGAATATGAGCTTATTATTTCTTTTATGACTGATTTATTTTGAATCGGCTCATCTGTAGATGCAAGTGTGTCCCAAATTTTAACAGTCATTGTTTTAACCATAACTCTTGCAAGAGTACAGTGGTCAGACAAAAGAATGGGTATGTATATCTGAATCAGGATTAATTAAATAAAACAAATTAGTAAATTTTCAGAAAATTAGGATTAATATTTAAACATAAATACATTAAAATCTCATTACAAATGCTTAAAGAACCCATATAATCCTGGAAATATTTGTACTTTTTCCATATTTTATGAAGTTGTTTGTCAGATTGAGGTAACCTTGCTCTCTGCATACACATCAATTAATACATTACGAAGGACAAACAAACAAAAAAATTGTTAATGCATAATCATTGAAGAATAAAATACTCACTCACCGTTAACCTTATTGGTAAATACCATACATTAGCTTTATTGAAACTTCTTTTCCGTTCCTCCGCGGTAAGAAGAGCAGAGATAAGGGTTACAATCTGAGTATCTCATTAAAAATATCAGCAATGGAATCGAAGTAAACATAGATGGCATCTAAGAAGAAATATACTATCTATACATAACCCATCTTTAATTCTTATTTCTGGAGCTAAGGACTTCATCTCAGCCCGAGACACATAGATTTTGTTGCGAGATGATATTATTTCACTAAGAAAAGAAACGAATAGATTAGGAAAAAAAACTGTTGGAATTAAATGAAAACTCATATTACTTACTTGTCAGGTCTATCATCCGCAAAAATATAGTCGTAAAACCTCGAAGAAATACTAGTACACTGGCTAGGCTTTGAGGTTGAAGTTCTTGTTAAACTTTTGAAAGGTGTGACCGGATCTAAATTTTCTCGCATGCTTTTCGAAGAACTGCTAAAGTCAGTTTCTTCTAGAGGATACATTTCGAGAATTCGGTCCATTGCTTTATCATGTTTTTTTAGCCGCACGTCCTTCTCATCGAAAGATTCAACGAAAACCTCCTCCATATTATTAATTACTCCAGATGAAGATGCCTTTTTCAAAGCTGAAGATTCTTCCATCTTTTTCAAACGCCGAAATATATTCATTTGTTCAATTTCGATTGAACCAAGCTTAGAATTGATCGAAACAAGTTGATCTAAAATCTTTGACAGTTGTTCTTCAAACCTGCACATCATACGCGGAATGAAGATTCATTTGGAGCTGGCATCCAATCTTCTACGTCTTCTATATGTTCCAAGTAGACATCTTTCTCCAGTACTACAAAATGAAATAAGAAAACTATTCTATGTATTTCAGAATAAAGTGAAGAAGATGGAAAGATAAATAAATTTTGAGACTAGCAAAGAATCTACTAGCCGTTTGAAGGGTTATTATGATTAACAATTTAAGGAACTCTATAAGAGGTTTAATTCTGCTAGTACTCCTCGTTATTCGAGGAGGGCTCGATGAAGTCCGCCGCGAACCGAAACTTCTTCTTCTTTCCTTCTTCATCTCCGTTTGTCCTTCCACTACCACCACCACGGCCTGTAGCTTTATAACCAAAATATTAAATTGTTAGATGAAACAAAAAAAACAAATTATGGAAAGATTACTAAATCAAAATAAAACAGAACACATATTCATAGAAAACATGAGACTAAAGATGAAAATGTTACAAAAGCAACACCACAATTTTACAACAACTAAGCAGACCCTGCTAAGCAATAACTAAAATTTGGGATTGTGTCCTCCTTGAATTTAATTTACACAAAGAAGAGATTTGAGAGAACGAGCTTTTATCGACTTCCTACCCCTCTTTTTCCTCTGAATTCTTCTATTACTATTATCCACATTGGCTACAGAATCTTCGTCCATGTCGTCGTCGGTGTCATCATCTAGATCGCCAGCAGCTATCGGAGCATCAGTGGTGTCGTCGTCTACATCATCTACAGACCTGGACACACTGTGTCCTTTTTTTTCGGCCGACACACAATTATTGTTATATATACGTAGTTGTACAAAATATTAAATTATATGGACGAAAGAAAATATAAATATGCATTAATTTAGGGTGTTCATTGAAAAAATTACATTGAAGAATGAACTGCTATAGCAAGTTAACAAGAGGTCAAAAGTCAAAAACAGCATTAAGTGATGTCTCCTGTATTATTTAATCTGAATTTAATCTGAACCATTGGATGAACATCCAATGGTTCAGATTTGGGATGTATCGATACATCCCAAAAGGGTAGATATATTGTAGAATTTTCATATATATATAAAATATATATATATATATATATATATATATATATATATATATATATATATATATATATATATTTATGGTAAATATATATATATATCATATTTACCATATATATATAAAATATATATATATGGTAAATATGATATATGCGAGCTCTCTCTCTCTCTTTCTCTCTCTCTCTCTATATATATATATATATATATATATATATATATATATAAAGATAAAGAGAAAGAGAGAGAGCACACATATATCATGTTTACCATACATGGTAGGCTTTTGATGATTTTAAGTTCCAAGTTTCCAACCGCCAAAACTGGAGAATGTAGAGCACTAGGGCACATGAGTGCATGTGGGAGATGTAGAAGTCATTCATATTGGTCCACATGTGCGTGGTTTATGTAGAAAAATGAGCCTATGATTCATATCCCGTCTGTATACCATATATATATATATATATATATATATATATATATATATATATATATATATATATATATATATATATATAAGGACAATTTGTGGCTTCTAAATGCCGCCTCATGTCCAAGTACACTCGATCTCACGGGCATTGTGACCCAAAAGAATATTCATCCTGTGATAGCGGTAGAAATCGTGTGCGAAGACTGTGGATTGGTCAAGGAAGATCGGGATCAAAATTGTTCCAAAGTAAGTGACTAAAATTGTAGTCTGGCCAACCGAAATTCCTCCATAGAGTAAGCGAATCAAAATATAGATTAGAGGTGGGGTTTGCTTTTGGCTGTACTTTTCAGCACTTTTGGGTTGTGTTGGATCAATTTCTTGTTGCTCAGATTTCTTGGGGTAATTAAGGATTTCCTAAATTCTAAATTAGGGATTTTTAGTCCTGTATAATAAAGGCTATATATGGGTATGGTTAGTTTAGATAGCAAAGAATGCAAATTCAACGACTTATCTTCTTCAATTTTTTTCTTTCTTCTTGGATTTGAACTTTAAGTTCTAACCAAAATTGTTTGAATGGAGATTTTGATGGTTTGAACGACATAGAAATAATCAATTAAGAATTTTATTGCGTACAGGTCATCAATAGGATTCGTGGCAAAGATATGATACAATGGGCTTTCTTGTCGTCGCAAAGAGATCAACGGTTGGTACAGAGATGGAGAATGGAATAATAGGTTTCTGAGTTGAGCACGATGGAGTTGGGGATTGAGGCCATGGCTTATTTAAGGTTGCCATTTGTTAGAATCTACAAATTTTGATATTGTGTCAATTTTTTCTAGTTCGGAGTAGGAGGTAGGTTTTATATGTTAGACAAGGTTTGGTTCCTAAAATGAGAGAGGAAGTGGAGAGTGGAGATTATTGAAGCTAGAGGGAGTGAGGATGCCATAGTTGATTTGTGTCTGTGTGTGGTGGGGTGGTGGTTGTGGGGATGTTGGTATTTTGTTTAGATAGAAAAGGTTACAAATTCCAACAATGAAATCTTCTTGGATTTTTTTCCTTTATTCTTGGAATGAACTTTTAATATTCATTATTGCATTTTTAGACAACAGATGAGGCTTCTAAGTGTTACATATCCTACTAAATTGAACTTCATCTACATTATTGTCACTAGCACATTTCCAGATAGGGGTATTTTTGTCATTTTACATTGTTAATATATTGTGTGTATTTATTTTTTTAATTATATATGGTGGTTGCATTTATTAGTAGAGTAGCCTATGTATTGGACCCTTGGTTAGTGAACCTATTTGGACTTGTCATGACACTTGCACCTACATTTTAGGTTAGCCACATTAGACTCATTTATGTCATAAAAAGTTACGAATAGGATTAGAACTAATTACCAAATTAGGCTAAAAGCTTCTATACGTTAATCAAACCTTCATGACAACTTGAGAGGGCATAGTGGACATTTCAAATAGGTAAATTAGGGCTCATATGACCAACTACAGTAGGAGTGAGGTTTCATTCTGCCACTTCTTTATTTTGGAGCTCAAAATTCTAGTTTTGGTGTTCTTCCAAAAACCTATTTATTCCTCCATCAAAACCACTCCAAATCCCCTCAATCTTCTCCTACTCTTCATTCAAGGAACCTAGGAGCTTGGAGGCCAAGGAGCACAATAAGAGGAGACTATTGACTTGAGAGATTGTGTCCAACATCTCTTTTGTATCCTACTTGTGGAGCTGCATTGAGAATCCATCTCCCAATAGGTATACTGCTAGCCTTTTCTCCATGTTTAGACAATATAACATGCATTGCTTCATTAGAAAACCCATCCATGGACTAGTGGTACCTATAGGAGGAAGAACTAGGTACTAATGACCATGTTGGTAGAAGTTACATAGGATTTTTGTGCCATTTTTGGAAAAAATCGAGAATGGTACACCAAGTATTTGTTATTAGGTTTGATAGGCTAAATATGCATGTGAATGATGTGTGTGGCTAGATATGTGTCCACAAATGGATACGGATAGGTTGTGTCATATTACAATAGGACACAGTCAATTTGAGGATTTTCTCCTCCTACACTTATCACACACATGTCACATTTCACATGACATATTGCACTAGCTAGATACCACTCTAATTAGCTTCTAATTGTCATTTTAGGCATGTTCATGTGTTTTGGTAGGATTCAGACAAGGTTTGGTAGAGTATCTTGAGTGTATCGCAAACTTATGCACCAAGTGTTCGAAACGTGTCCCCAAAGAAATTTTTGTGTCCTATTTGTGTCATGATTTGGGATATGTGTCCTAAATAGGATACATGATGTCGTGTCATAGTATCTCATGAAATATATGGTTAGATTTGAGTATGCATGTATGTTAACCTATGTGTGTACCTATATCTACCCTTGTGTACATGGATGTATTATAGTGTGTGTGTACTAGGACTTGATAGGTAGTAGTTGGGTAGTGTGGAAGGCATATGTATACATGTATGTGTATGTAGATACCTATAGACACATATAGGGGTGAGCAACAGTTCAGTTCGGTTCAAACCGAACTGGTTTTCAAAAAACCGAAAAAGCCGAAAAATGTTTTATAAAAACCGTAAACCGAACCGTTTTATGGAAAAACCAAAAAAATCGATTCGGTTTAGGTCGGTTCGATTTTCTGGGCCAGTGGACTGGACCTGCAATTATACAAATTTATAGGGTTGAAAGGGCCAATGGATCGGAACTGAACATACAATTTATAGGCAAATTGGAAAAAATTCATAGGAACCAGTTTGCTAAGAACCAATTTGATCATTTCATAAAACATAAAGATTGAAAACTAATATTAACATTAGCTACCAGTTTACATAAGATTATGCGTATCATAGGCACCACACAAACTAGGCAACTTGACCTCCAATATAACATATGCACCATTAACCATTTTACATCATAGACATTAGGCACCGGTTTACATAATGCAAACCATAGGCACCACTTTGAATAATGTTCTTGAATTACAACATTGGCACCACTCACCAGTTTACAAATATTTTACAAATACAACATAACACCATTTTACAAATAGAATTTTTTTTACTAGTTTGTAAACACAAACATTTACAACATCAAATGCATCACTACGTCTAAACTCCAATAGCTTCCTCTAGACAACACAATGAAAACAAGAAAGAGAAAAGAATGTATAGCTCAGATGGCTGATTTATGCATCAATATATGATGCCATGTAGTATCAATTCTACTTTTTCAAGCCATCATCATCATTGCCACTTTCTCAACACAATGTTAGTAATTTTTCAAGAAGAAACAAGAAATAACGATCAAACCAACATAGGTATAACAAAAGTACATGTCATTTTGTGCCTCGCCAATGGCTGCAGAAATACCTCGCCAATGGATGCAAGTCAGTAACTGCATCAACACAACATGTGTTCATACAAGCATGTGTTCTGGAATTACAACAACATTTATTAGAGCAATCAAAGGAAAACAATAAAGCAACCTCTTAATTATCATTGAAAAATCTGTTATGAAATTATAGAGCATATAACATGCATATAAATCATGCTATTTCCAGTATGCATATATATTATATAAAAGTCTGTTATTGTATTACAGATCATATATCATGCATATAAATCATGCTATTTTTCAGTGGTCAAATATATCGAGGACAAGTATCCGTACAATTTTGTTCATCATGCTACATTAATTCCAACAGAAACATAAGCATACTTTCTTATAAAACACCTGATTACAGAGCATAGCATATACTCTCAGAATGGATGCAAACTGAAAGTAGACTAATAAAAATTTAAACATGCATAACATTTCTTCACTGAGCTAGAGATGGTAGTACATTTCTTCGCTGAGCTAGAGATGGTACTACAGTTTTGTTTGTCATGCTACATTTCTTCATCTATTTTTCTTGCAAACTGAAAGTAGTCCAGTGGACCAATGTTACCAATCATGCCAAGTATATTAAACATCACAAAAATTGACTGGCACATATTAAACATCACATAATTTTGATAGTTGAGCACAAAAACAAGCACATATTAAACACCACAAAGTTCTAATTGCATTTTTTTTTCCAGAAATGGCACAATTCTTTACTGCTGCTTACAGCTAGCATTTGGCAGCTATTTGTTTTTTTACCAAGAACACCCTGTATATACCATAATGAAAATAATATTCCAAATTAAGAGAGTTGGGCTTACAGTGAGAAATTAATAGTCGAAATTTCGAGACATGTATTAACTAGAACCGAAGAATGCCCTCCTTGCATCATTCATGCAAGAAAAATAGATGTTAATTAAAAAAAGGAAATTGTGATCTCGACGGATCTATCATCTAGCCAACTAGGTTAGAAATTAACAAAAAAATTTATCCAAAAAAATTAGCAAAAAACTAATATCTACAAATTTAGGTTAGAAATCACTAAATCTAGCCTCTAGGTTAGATAATAACAGATCTAGGCTAGAAATGAATAGATCTATGTTAGAAATTAATAGATATAGGTTAGAAATTACGAGATCTACGTTAAAAATTACGAATTTGAGAAGTCTAGGAGGCGTCGGGGGCCTTGGGATAGGGAGCAACCGAGCCAAACTTCCCACGGTAGGAAATCGATGTCGATTAGGAACGAGAGAGAGTGTAGAGTTAGGGTTTCAGTTTTGGAGATAAGAGGCTTCGGAAGAAAATGAGTGAGGGGAGAGAGTGTAGAGTTAGGGTTTTAATTTTGGAGAAGAACTGAAGAGGAGCCGCCTTCAAAAGGAAACAAGTGAGGAGAGAGAGTATATTGTTAGGGTTTTTTTAGTTTATATAGGTTGGCATCTAAAGGTTTTTCTTTGGTAATTTTATATCAAGTCGGTTGTCGGTTCGGGTCAAAATTCGATTATCAAATCCCCGAACCGACCCGTTAACCGTATTTTTCCAATTGGAGAACCGACTACCGACCCGTAATCATTAATACCGACCCGAACTTCTTATACGGGTCGGGTCGGTTAACAGTTATTAAACCAAAAATTGTTCACCCTAGACACATAGATATGATTGTGTGTGTGTGTGTGTCTAGGTTCATAGATGTGTATTGAATGTGTCCTAGAGAATGCATTAGTGTGTGTGACTACATGTAGCATTTGTGTGTATATGTGCATATAGGTAAGTGTAGACATGAATACACATTAGTGTATGCAAATGGGTGTGTAGGTATAGGTAATGAGTGTCCTCATGTGTATGTAGTTAGTGGTAAGAAGAGTTGTGAGGGCTATACATGTATAGGTGAGTATGCATCAATGTGCACATGAGTGTATATGTGTGTTAGTGCATTTGTGTGAGAGTGTCCTAGAATACCCTCTGTGTGTGGCCTATAGAATGTTGGTAGGTAAGTTATATATGTATATATGTATATCGATGTACATTAGATAGTGATAGTGTGTGACCCTATAGTGCGTAGGAATATATTTATATGTTAGCAGTGACTAGGTAGTAATATAATGAGGATAGATTAAGGTAGCAACAACAACTATGTTGCTTGTAGACAGCAGGGGCAACATGTAATGGGAATGAGTTGTTAGCAGTAGGGGGAGAAAGATCCAGGAAGTAGTAGCAGTTGGAAGGTAGGCAAAATTGGAGGCAAGGTTTGTTGATAGTAGTGCCAATTGCTGCACAGTAGCAAGGTGTGGGCAGTTAGCAGGCAGAAGGCCTACCATAGGCAGGGAACACCCTGCACAAGTTGACTGCACAGACAGGAAGGAGAGAGCTCACTGCACATGTGCTAACCAGTGTGCATTTGGCACAGCAGTGTGCACTTGCACACTGGAGAGGGGCAGGGGAGCCTATACAAGGTCATAGGCTCGTGTACAAGTGCACATACAAGGGGACTTAGCCCCTGTTTATTACAAAGGGTGTGTGCACAGGGGCATGGGGCTTTGCCCTGCACACAGGCAGGCCATAGGTTTGCACTGCTTGGACAGTAGTGTGTGTATGTGTGAAACCTGTGTGTCCACATGTGTGTGTTAGTGTGACAATATGCGAGTGTGTGTCACATGTGAGTATGTGAGGGTGTTACTCATAAATGATAGGTATGTGTATGAGTGTAAGTGTCTTACCTATGTGAGAGTGTCCTGTGTGTGAGTGTAGGTGAGATAAGTATGTAAAAATATAGTGCATGTGTATAGGTGTGTGAAGGAGTATATGAGTGAAGGGGAGAGCAGTGTGTGTACACACCCTTTGACATGGCCTTGGGGTGGCCTACAGTGTAGGCGGAGAGGGGGTCTCCCCTATGTGCATGTAGTAAAAGAGTATAAGAGTGAGTGAGAGTTGTATGTGTGTGTGATGCACACACACGTGAGTGTTGTGAGGACATGTGTGTGTGTTTATGTGTATGACACAGGTATGTGTGTGTGTTTATGATGTGTGAGTGAGTGTATGTGTGTAGGTGTGTGACACACACACACACATGTGTGAGGGGTATGTGTGATAGATTGTGCGAGTCAAACATGAGAGTGGACATGTGAGTTTGTGTATGTGTGTGAGAGAGGAGAGTGTATGTGTGAGAGAGGAATGTGTGTTAGGGTATTAAGTTACCTATGTGTAGGTAATGTTAGTTAGCACATGAGTTAGTTACTTATATGTTAGGTAACATGTATAATAGGGTATTAAGTTAGGTAACATCGATATAAGGGTAGGGTATTGGAATTACCCTAAGAGTATCCATGTGATACATGGATACTAGGATAGGATTTTACCTATGGGTATAGTTTAGGTAATGTGTATAGTGTATAGGGTAAATAGGGTACGGATAGCAAGATATCCTATAGGTATCCTAATAGGTAGATACCTAGGTAAAGCCTAGAATAGCCTAGTGTAGGTTAGTTTACCTTGGTATGACAAAATATTGTCATAGAAGCCTAGGGTTGACCTAGTTTGACCATTGTTGACTAGTTTAACCCTAGTCAACTTTTGAGTCATATTGACTAGTTTGACTTCCATGACCTAAATTTTTGACCTAAAAATCATAAATCATCTTAGATATCAATGTTTAACACACCGAAACACCAATTAACATTGATATTTCATATTTAGGTCTTTATGACTCCACTTTGGACCTTGATTCATACTTGTTGCTCAGGACCACATGCGAGTACATTTTCTGGTTGTTTTTATTATTTGATAATTTTTATGATTCTGGTCTATAGTATTTATTACTTGATTCACAACAGATGTAGACATAGATTGATGTTTTATGGATTCACTCTTGTAACATGTACGTCATACTTGTCTGGCCTCTACATCAGGACTCACCTACTGGCATCACTTACTTTTATCTAGCTGGCCTCGTACTTGATTTGTGTATCAGAACTTGGATTCACTATACTAGTCGGGCAGAAAAATACTTGAGTAGACATGTAAACATTTCCAAAATTTGGAACCACCCTTACTGGTCTAATCTGGAATGATAGCACTTACACACCTCACTTGCGATGAGTCGTATTGCCCCTCGCCATTTACATATCGAAAGTAAACACACTAGTTTAGTTACATCCTTGCTGATTTACGTTATACTTGCTCGACACATCATATATATATATATATATATATATATATATATATATATATATATATATATATTAGCTGGGTTCTCCTTATTTACTGTCTTATTGCCATACTCTCTTTATTTACCATATTTATTTTCATTTCCCTTATTTAACTATTGCTCTATTTTATTTTTCGTTTCAGTCATTCTTATTCATCATGTATTACTTACTATAATTGTTTTATAGTCTTTATCATTTAATTGGAACTGTTGTTAGAGGTGTGCTTCGTTCCAACCTGACTCGATAATATTTTTTTAGAGAACTTAAAGGACTTATGTCCCACCTACTACGGACCCGGAGTAGATGACGACTATGCCTAGGAGATTCCTTTGGAGCTGGTGCCTATTGGTGATGCACCACCAGTAGTGCCTTAGCTAGTAGCTAGGATGTTGGGTCTGTCTCCAATTTATTGAGATGGGATATGTATTATTTGAGTGATTAAACTTCTAAACTCTATTGTGTATTGACTTATGCTACTAGATAACTTTATATTCATTCAATTTCGATCTTTATATCTCTTCGTTCTTTATCTTCCTTAGATATCTGTGATTGAGTATGATCCTAGACTATATATTATCCTCCGTTCGGAGTTGAGATTACTTTTGATAGGTTATGATCATATCACTATTAGAATGTTAGATAGCATTGTTGACCTAGACATCATTCTACCATTGATGCTGCGACGTAGACTGAACGTATCCACATACTCGTGCCCTTATACTGAGTGCGGGTCATGACAATCGTGACCCACAAATTGGATATTCCATTCTATGAGAGGTCATGTTGTTAGATAGATCGGGTGTGGACCGCCAAGTTCTGGATCAACACGGTCAAGTACACCATTCCCGATTAGTTTTGTTCTTGGTCAAGCAAGATCGGGATCAAAACTGGTCCATGGTCAAGCAAGATCATAATCAAAACTAGTACAAATCTAGTGACTGAAATTATAGTTTGGCCAACCGGAATTCCTCCCTAGAGTAGGAGTTTAGGCGAATCAAAATTTTGATTGGAGGTGGGGTCTGCTTTTGGGTGTATTTTTTAACACTTTTGGGTTGCATTGGATCAGTTTCTTGTGGCTTAGATTTGTTGGGCTAATTTAGGATTTCCTAAAGCCTAAATTAGGGATTTTTAGTCCTATATGATAAAGGGTATATATGGGTAAGGTTAGTTTAGATAGCAAAGAATGCAAATTCTACGACTTATCTTCTTCGAATTTTTTCTTTCTCCTTGGAATTGAACTTTTAAGTTCCAACTCAAATTGTTTCAATAGAGATTTTAATGGTTTGAACTACATAGAAACAATCAAGTAAGAATTAACATTGCGCATATGTCATTAATAGGGATTCATGGCATGGATATGATGCAATGGGCTTTCTTGCCATTGCAAAAAGATCAGCGGTTGGTACAGAGATGGAGAATGGAATAATAGGTTACCGAGTTGAGCACGATGGAGTTGGGGATTGAGGCCTTGGCTTATTTAAGGTTGCCCATTTGGTAGAATCTACGAATTTTGACATCATGTCGATTTTTCTGGCTCGGAGTGGGAGGTAGGTTTTATATGTTAGAGAAGGTTTGGTTCCTAAAATGAGCGAGGAAGTGGAGAGTGGAGATTACTGTAGCTAGAGGGAAAGAAGATGCCATATTTTTTTAGGATGCCATAGTTGATTTGTGTCTGTGTGTGGTGAGGTGGTGGTTGTGGTGGTGGTTGTGGGGACGTTGGTATTTTATTTAGATAGGAAAGATTGAAAAATTCCAATAATGGAATTTTCTTGATTTTTTTCTTTATTCTTGGATTGACCATTTAATACTCATTATTGCATTTTTAGACACCAGTTGAGGCTTCTAAATAGTGTTACATATCCTACTACATTCAACTTCATCTGTGTTGTGACCCACCAATTAGGTATTCTAGCCTATGAGAGGTCATGTTGTTGGGTAGGCCGGGTCTGTACCGACAAGGTCCGGATCAACACGATCAAGTACACTGGTCCTGGTTAGTTATGTCCATGGTCAAGCAAGATCGGTCCATAGTCTGGTCAACCGGATTCCCTCCCTAGAGTGTAGGTGAATCAAAATTTTGATTGGAGGTGGGGTCTGCTTTTGGGTGTATCTTTTTGCACTTTTGGGTTGTATTGGATTAGTTTCTTGTGGCTCAGATTTGTTGGGCTAATTTAGGATTTCCTGAAACCTAAATTAGGGATTTTTAGTCCTATATAATAAAGGCTACATATGGGTAAGGTTAGTTTAGATAGCGGAACCCCAGATGCGAGGCCCCGGATAGGTCGTTAGGCGGTTCAGGGAAATCTTCTTGTATAACGCCGTCTTTGGCCCATCAATAATTATCTATTGCATATGTCCTGGATTGACAAAGCTTGATCATACTTACTGCATGTCTACAAATACATGTTAGACAAACAAACCAATATGATACATGCATAGCAATATTGATATAGAGAACATTTAGAACAATGCTAATATTAAATAATAACATGATAGTGATTACATGAATATTAGTGATGTTATTATGTTAAACTTAATTGATTATCCATATTCAAAAACATGATGTAATCATTGGGCTAACAATCTCCCTCTTTTTGATTATGGCAAATCCTTTAAGTTTAATATATATACAATAGATGCATGTATCACTAATAAACACATAATACTAGAATATTGTGTACTAACTTAAACTTATTTCTCCCCCTTTGACATGATCAAAAATAAGCTCCTTCGTAATTAGAGCTAAAATAAACTCAAGCAGAAATAAAGGAGGAAAGCAAAAATAATCATGATCAAGGATTAGGAGAACAGTGTAACGACAAGTTTAGAAAATTGCATAACGAAAGTATAAAAAACTTATCAAAACACAACATAGTTGGTTAAACTTTTAACAAAGAACACTGAAATCAAGCAATACATAGTTTACCAACTAGAAATCCAAAAATGACATTCAAAACACATTTTGTTCCTCATATTGTGTCTTGAAATAGACCAAAAAAATATATTAATATAGTAGGAATCAATCATTGGTCATAAATAAATCACGACGAATAGAAATTCGCAGATCTAGTATATATATATATATATAAAAATATAATGAGACTTTCAATAATGATCACAAAAAAAATATGATTCATAATTTGCCCATATAAATTAGTGAATCAATTCCATAAAGAGTATAATCATTGAAAAAGAAATCAAAATAAATATACTAGATTATATTCAAAATCTATTCCAAAGTTCATGCATTTGAATTCAATTACCTTAGCATGATATATATCCATTAGATAAACATGAAGGTAATGAAGACAAAATACGTGAGAAGGAGAAATCCAGTCGACTTGAATGCTCTCCCGCAAAGTATGATCAGTCTAAATATAGATAATCATGAACTTTGAGATAAAATTTCAATAAGAAATGCCAAAAGTAATTTTAAACTCAAAAGGATTATCAATAAATTAAATTAATTTAGGCATGATAACTTTTAGAAACTAAAAAAAATGAGATAATTAAAAATAATAATAATCATATATTCTCTCATAAACTAAATACAAATCCAAGTATCATGACCAACTCAACAAGATATTTAAATAAGACAATATAAGTCCATGGTGAACTAGGTATACCACATATTAAGGGCATAAAATAATTGAAATAATGAATTTGCTCTCCCTTAAAATATGCGTATATAGTTCAAAAATAATTTATATGCATAAAAAATAAATAATCACAAGATTTAAAGGATATCTAAGATATTCATCTTTCTTCCCTTTGATCAAATGCATATAAAATTCCAAACTCATAACAAATATCATCTTTAGGCAAGAAAAAGAAATATCTAATAAATAAACGCTTAAAGATGAAGAAACAAAATATATCTCCAATATATATATATATATATATATATATATATATATATATATATATATATATAATATTTCAAGACATTAAAAGATTTTGAAAACTGTCTTTAATAATAACATTTGAGTACCGGACCGATTCAACAAATCAAAAAGAAATCAAAAAGACTTTTAAAAAATGTGAAATTTATTATGAAAAACTGTCTTAATAAATGTTCGAATGCGTCCATTTAGTCCTTAGACTGAAAGCTGTCGATTCGAATCACGAAAACAATTTTAATAAAAGAATTCATAAATAAAAAATAAATCTATTTGAACAGATAAACATAACTAGATATATGTCAAAGGAAAATGTATTCTAGATATATGGCATGTCAAGGGGATAATTGATTTGAAATAATTAACTTCTCCACCTTTACATGGTTATATCCAAAAAAAAATAGTATTGACAAAATTTAAGAATTTCAGAGACATATTTTCAGAAGTAGGAAACTAATTAAAAAAATATTAGGTCTTCTTATCAAAGTTCATTTCTTCCCTTTTAAAGCCTTAGCATGGTGTCCACCTGACAACCGTAAGATTAAAGAAAAGAAATGCTTTGAGAGAGAGACATTCAATACACTTGACCTCTCCCCGCAAAGAATTACTGTTGTAGACAGTAAGTAACTTGAATAAGAAGATAATAATATAAAGCTCAAAATTATTGAATATTACACAAGTTAAAGACAAAATCATAAGACTATAATATTCAATGAGTAGTCACAAGATCTAATCAAGTTTAAATATAGAATAGAGTGGCAGAAAAATAAATGTATCAAAAGATGACAAACATTAACCTATGAAGATCAATATATGTTACCTTTTGTAAAATTAAATCATTAAATAATATTATCTATCAAATCTAAAATCCAAAATCCATCAGATAACAATTGCAACTAGATCTCAATAAATTTTTAGTTTAAAAAGCGTTGATCAATCTTGGGTTAGCTGTAGAGATATTGTCCCAGCTAAAGGAGGTTCACCGGGGAACACTTAAGTACCGCTTCGCTTCGACCGTAGTTGTGGTGACAGACATACCCTTTTTAGGCTTGTACCCAAAACAAATGTCTTCTTTAATAACCGAAGATTTAAGAAGAATAGTGCAATATGAAAAAAATCTTTGAACAATGTAGCATACAGTATAAGATGTATCAATTACATTAATCCATATATGCTACAAAATCATTGGGTAACAATAAAATGTAAAACATTTGTAAATCAAAATGTAGGACCTAGATATGCTGATGTATTCTGGAACTTAGGGGACTGGGTTCAGTACCTTGGATCCAGAACTAGACGATAGTTGCAAGTACACCTTAATAAATCTTAAGTCTATAAAGTATTGATCACTTCAGGTTAGCTGTAGGGGCCGGTTCCCAGCTAGCGGTAGTCCGAAGACTAGTGCACCGTGTCGCTTCAGGCTATTTACACCTGTATGACAGAAGAACCCTTCCGGCTTGTTCCCAAAATGATCTCTACTCTTAAGAACTTAGATTCAAAGAAATATATACAGTATTATCGAACAACATCAAAATCCAGAATCCTTAAATATAAAAGAAGTAAATACCCAAATAATGGTTTATCAAGATCAAGATATTAAAAATATCATGTATCCAAAATGTCAACCGAAAGGCCAAAAAAAAGAGGCTTTGAGGAAGACGCTAATAAAGATAAGAACATAAAAAATTGTTCAAAGTAATCAATAATTGAAGTATGAGATAAGTACAAGTTTGAAACTACTTTTCAAAATAATATAATATAGAACTTGAACTTAACTCATATATCCCCATAAAGATATTTATACAAAAATATAAGAAACATATCAGCAATATATAAATGAAAATAAATTATTCATGTATCCTTAATAAGCATATAAAATATCATAAGATCAAAAATATGCATAAATATGCTTTGTCAGACAAAGATGTAGTTGATTCATAAGAAGTTAATCAAAATAAAATTTGAAAATCAATAGTAAATATATTATGCAAGCACAAGGTTAAAATAAAATTATATGTATATACTTTTCAAGTAAATAGAAGACTTGTGCTAAACATACATACTCACGAAATACTGATCAAAGTAAATATGACATGTTAAAGACAAATCGGTAAGAAGTGACCATTAAAAAAAATTAAAGGCAAAGAGTCAAAACATATTCACCAAAACAAAATTAAGCTCCTATGCATGCTTCAAGAATAGAGATTAAGAGTAAATAGCATATATAGACAAATGTGTCACACTAGTAGAAAATAAACACTATATAGTGTGAACTAAACATTTAAGCTAAACAACTAGTCAAGCTAGGATTATGTCTCATGTTGATTCAAACAATAAACACTTTAAAAGACATCAATGAAAGCTAATAGTAAGAAATCAATAAGAACATGTTAGATATTAGAAACTATTTAGGAAGCATGTTACCGAAGTGGTTCTAGTGACCACACTTCTGTTGGTGCAATTGCATGAAAGATGACCTTTGTAGCTTTGCAATCACCAACATGTTCCATGGTTCTATTTGATATGAGAAGCTTCACCTGCAATATTAGGTGAAGACTTTGGTATCCAATACTTGGATCCATATTTGTTAGCTTTGGAAACCCATTTGTACAAGTTCATATCAACTAGCTTTCTAATCTGACAACGATTAGAAACATGTCCATTCATACCACAATAATGACAGAAAGAATTAACATTAGTACTATGTACAGTAGTATGAGAACGTGTAGTAGTGTGATATGATATGCGTAGATACTTGTAATAGAAAGCATGGTTGTGTGAAGCTTTAGCTTTGCTTGCTTCCTTTATAAAAGATCTGACGTGTGTGACTTTGTGATGTGCTACGTGTCTTGTGTTAGACTGAGTCGTAGGTTGTATTACCTGCTTTTTCAGTCTAATCTCTAATTTTTTAGAGTTAGCACAGATCTCATCATACTTAGCAGAAAGAGCATCAATTCTACATGAAGCAATAGAATACTTCCTCTTTTCAGATTCTAGTTCCTCCTTAAGTTTAGCATTTTCTTGAGTGCTTTTCTCAATGCAATCAAGTACCTCATGCAATCTAAACTCAAGTATGGAAATCTCAGTAGAATTATCAGAAGGAGAACTATTTCTAGCATCATTCAATAAGCAAGTAAGCTTTTTCATTCTTACACTTATAGGATAGAATATCCTTTCTAGCTTGCTTATACTTATCTAATACTTTCTTGTGTTCTTCTAATAGATCACTGAAAGCATCAGATAACTCATCATGAGAAAATTCATTCTTTTCAAGAAGGGAATTATTCTGTACCTCGTTAGATAATGCCATTGAGCATAAATTTGCAGCTTTATGAGGTCTCTCTTCTTCTTCTTCAGAATCTCTTGCTTCACTTTTACACCAGATGCTCGTGCTAGTGTACTTGTGAGATGATGATCTTCCATCATTTGATCTTTTGTAGTAACTCTCCTTCCTAGCAGTAGTACAATCTTCTTTAATGTGGTCTATCTTCTTGCAATTGTCACATACAAGCTCTTTTTCGTATAAGGGATTGTGTTGTACCTTAAATTCTAATTCCATCATGCATATATTTGCATCATTATGAAGACTATCCTTCTCTCTGGAGTTGCTAGCTTTGCTTTCATACCTGCACTCATAAGTAGCTTCAAGAACTTTTTAAATTTTATGAGATGTTGTGCAAGTAGTAATAAGATTGAATACATTTGTGTCTACAGCACAATAAAATATATGCATAGCTTTTGCATCAAGGCTAGCTAACTTCTTCTCTTCCTCCGTGTAACTATAATAAGGCTTGTTGATTATAGAGGATGTGAGAATAGAAGTGATAGTAGGCTTTTTGTAGCCATTGACAACAATTGACCATAAGTCAAAATCTAGAGACTTCAGGTAGAAGCTCATCCGTGTCTTCCAATAACTATAGTTTGTTCCATTAAATAG
This sequence comes from Iris pallida, assembly GCA_029216955.1. NCBI lineage: Eukaryota > Viridiplantae > Streptophyta > Magnoliopsida > Asparagales > Iridaceae > Iris > Iris pallida. Next base: position 7,071,472 of record JANAVB010029215.1, on the reverse strand, counting down.
TGGGAGTCTATTTATGGATTGCTCTTCAGTTGTGAAGTACATACTTGCCATATGTGATACTGTGATCTATGTAACAGCTATAATAAATAAGAATATAATAGCAGTGTTACTTCGCTTTACCTGTATAACCTGCTCTGATACCAATTGTAGGAACAATTGGTATGATAGCAATACCTATATAAGGAGAACCCGCTCTGATATCTCCAGAAGGAGCACCTGCTCTGATAAGGAGCACCTCTAGATGGAGCACTGGTTCTGATACCAATTGTAGGAACAATTGGGATCAAAATATATTACCTCTTGTTGCAGTACTGGCTTTGATACCAATTATAGGAACAATTGGTATGATAGCAATACCTATATAAACAGAACCTGCTCTGATACCAATTGTATGACCGATTATAGGAACGAGTTGTAAAGCGCAATACTCTAGAGGGGGGTGAATAGAGTAGGCAGCAGAAATTAACTATTAAAAAATATTAGCAACAAGATCACAGATAATATATCATAGATATGTAAATAAAAAGTAGAGAGTAGAGAGCAAACACAAACACAAGGATGTATACTGGTTTTCCTCTTGTGAGGACTAGTCCAGTCGGAAGAACTCTAGCTTCCATTTGAATCCACTATGAAAAATTACCACAAGTTTTCATCCGAAGTTCTTGCAACTTCTACAACGCGAGCTTTGATCCGAAGTACTCGACCAACTTCAATTATGAAGTGTCTACCTTCAATCAAGCCTCTGATTACAATCACTCTAAAACTTCTAGACCGTACCGTACTGGCAAATCGACTAGAGGATTGTAACTGGCTTGGTATTTGAAAAAGAATAGCTCAGAACACTTTGGAAGAAGCAGTAGGCTTATAGAGAAGAGATATGAAAGTGAATTGGTATTTGAGTGAATTGAAATGATCGAAATCCTTTTCTATTTATAGTTTTTCCAAAGGCAGAATTCTAACAGAATTCGGGCAGAATTCGGACAGAACTCTATGAGAAAATCTCGTTGTGATCCGTAACTGCAGGAAGACCAAGTTCAAAAAATCAACGTTCACTAACCGAACTCTGGCCGAATTCGGACCGAACTCTGGCCGAATTCGGGCCGAATCTGGCCGAGTTCTGTTGGAGTTCTGTCAGAGTTTTTGCAAATTGGTTTTTGGGCTTTTTGAAAAGTCAAACCGTTAGGAAGTAGTTTGGGCTTTTGTAAGTGGGCATGTTTTCAAAATGAAAGGGTATTTTGAAAACGTTTCTTGGGTAGCCTATTTGCCAGTACGGTACGGTCTAGAACCCATGACGGAAGACGCTGCCCCCTCGACCCCTGTCCGCTGACCGGGCAGCGGAACCCCCGATGCGAGGCCCCGAATAGGTCGTTAGGCGGTTCAGAGAAATTTTCTTGTATAATGCCGTCTTTGGCCCATCAATAATTATCTATTGCATATGTCCTGGATTGACAAAGCTTGATCATGCTTACTGCATGTCTACAAATACATGTTAGTCAAACAAACCAATATGATACAAGCATAGCAATATTGATATAGAGAACATTTAGGACAATGCTAATATTAAATAATAACATGATAGTGATTACATGAATATTAGTGATGTCACTACAAAAAAAGTGACATTTTGGGACGACATTATTTGATACACAATTTTTATGAGTCCTAAATAATATTATTTGGGACACAAAGTAATATCATTTAGGACGCACTATTTTTCGACCCTGATAATATTTACTTATTTTGGACTGAACTTTCTGTCCGTCCCAAATAGAATTTCAGCCTGTCCCAAATAGTTTGGCGGGAAATGAAAAAACACCTGGGTAATTTTTTGGTCAAATTTTGAATTTAGGATTAACTATTGGATTATAAGTCAATATTTGAATTTTAGTTTAGTATTTTACTTGGCATAAATTATAATACAAATATTATAGTTAATTTATTATACTACAAAATTGTGGTAATTTAGCGACTAACCTGACGACTAACCTATATCTGTTGCTAATTTAACGACTAACTAGCGACTTATTTTCAAGTAATTGACAATTTAGTTTAATGAACAAGATAGTTCATCGTAATTTCATCGCTAGTTAGTTGATAAATTTATAAAATTATTTAGCGACTAAAATTTTTCATTGCTAAAGAGTCGGTAATATCTGTATTATAGAGTCAGCATTTTTGCGACTAAAATTTCAGTCGCTACCAAAACCTGAACTAATATTCTTTTCCCCCTAAAACTCTAACTCATTGCCATTTCCCCCCAAAACCTAAATTTTTTCACCAAAATTTTCCCTCTTCACAACTTCTCCCGACCTCTCAACTCTCCCTCCTCACAACTCTCTCCCGTCCTCACCCCCTCCTCCTCACAACTCACCACCGAGGATCCGCCGCCCCGCCGTCCGCACCGTCGCCCCGCCGCCCACACTGGAGCCCCGTCGCCCACATCCGACCCCTCCTCCTCCTCTTTTTGCCCACATCAGAGCCTCTTCCTCCTCCCACTGACTTTCGCCGCCTACTGACGACCACACTCCTCCGCCACCCGCAGACGACTACCCTCCTCCGCCACCCGCAGACGACCACCCTCCTCCGCCGCCCGCAGACGATCAGGTATAAATTCTCCATCAATATGTTAAAATTTTAGTATTATGTTTTAATTCGTTTAGTGATCCCATCTTGAAATGCATAGGACGATGCACGGCACTTGGGAATTCGGTAGGTAGCAACTCACAGTGGTTGATGGCCCAATTTTGAGGAGTAAATGCTTGGAAATGGTTGATCTTGGTTGTCAAATTGATAGTCAAAATTTTCTTTGTTATGAAATCTTCTTGTTCCTCCCTTCCCGTTCATGTTTTGCTGACTAATTAGAAATAAGTTTGATGTTATTTGCGTATTAATCATTGTAGACGTTCCAATATTGGCAGAAATTTGACTTCTTATCTTTTTGATAGTTTATTGATATATATGTCCTCCATCAATATATCAATCCATTTCTCAAAGCATTGGTCAATGATCTGTGCGCACTAATGGGGAAATGAAACGACACTTGTTGGTGGTGCAATCCATATAAAAATATTTCTTGAGTTTTTTCTTTATTTACTTGTATGGATATATTCCAATAACAATATGTATCTCCAACAGCCCAACTATACTTCAAACTCTAAATGCTTACATTAGAGGGGGCTAACATTAAAGAGGGTGGAAGTAAAGGCTTTGGCTTTTGTTGTTCAATTTGAACTAATGCATTTACTGAGAATTATTTTTTGAGAATAAGGGCCACTTTACTGTAACTTTTGGTTTTGAACCAAAATCCTCCCCTACTAAGATTAACTTATGATGAGCATGTATTAGAATCCGAACTTCCTAAAGTTTCTGGCACTATGCTGAATATCTAATGTAATTCTTTTGACTTTTAGATGCTTGGAAAGGCTCGTAGTCTTTTCATCAAGGAATACTAGGGGTGAGCATCGGTTCGGTTCGGTCCGAACCGAACCGAAAAAATTAAAACCGAACTCAAAACCGAACCGACCAAATCAAAACCGAACCGAACCGAATTGGTTCAGAACCGAACCTGAACCGAACCGAATTGGTTCGGTTCGGTTCATCGGTTTTTCGGTTTTATATATATATATATATATATATATATATATATATATATATATATATATATATATATAAACCGGTTTTAAAGTTCGGTTTTCGGTTCGGTTCGAAAACCGAACCCAAAAACCGAAAACCGAACCGAAAATCCAAAAAAACCGAACCTCCAAACCGACAACCGAACCGTTTAAAAAAAAAACCAAACCGAAACCTTATTTTGGTTCGGTTCGGATCGGTTTTCGGTTTTAAACCGAGTTTTGCTCACCCCTAAGGAATACAATCAAAGACTCTTCAATTGGCTGGTGGTTTTGTCCCTTGTAATGGTTGTCCTGGGACGATTCATTGTCAAGTTCATTTTGTTAGAGACAGGTGCCTGGATCCTGTTCATCTTTCTAGAGACATTTACGAAGGTGTTCTGGTCAGCGGAGTCGCTCTATTACAATCCTGCTTGGCATTTCATCGTGTCTAGTTGGGAAACTATAGTTTACAGCCCCCTTCTTGATTTGGATAGGTACTTGTTTCAAATTTCGTTCAAGATTTTTATCTTTTTTTCTTCTGAATTCCTATATTCACAAGGTTTTGAGGTTTCCAAACAACTATCGTAACCAAAGTTTGATGGTTTTATCGGGTTTAGGCAGCGCCATGAAACCTGGCTTTACTGCTTGCCACGGGTTTAATGATAAAAAAACATATCGTCCTCTAAGACTTCTCCCAGCATAATGAGGTCAACTACAGAGCACGAGAATGCTCCACCAAATAATCGAGAAAGTTCTTATGATTGTTTGTCAACCTGGCATCAACTCTCTATATCGGCGTTGTATTGCTGGCCAAGGTGATAATGACAAGAAAGGGTCTTGTCAAAAATCTTAGTAGGCTAGTTGGCAGGTATGTAGACATGCCTCTTTAAACCCATGCAACCAAGGAGCACACTCCAAGTTCCTTTAGACTAGAAAGAGTCAAGACAAAGAGGTAATGTGATGTGATTGCTATAGGAATTTGTATTCATCTCTATGACAAAGACTAGAGATTGAAAAAGTGACATTCCCTAGAATAGTCAAACTTATCGAACATTAGCTTTTATCATTAATTTTTCTGTCCTTGATTTACCAAATCACATTCGAATGTTGCACTTTGACATGTACATACGGTTCCAGATACAACAACTCTCCAAAATATAGACATGTGGAGACACATGTGTGACTATTTGGATATTAAGAAAATAAGTAGAAAAATGGACAAGTATATTGGAACCTTACGGTGTTTACCTAAATGCCGACACAATACTTTTTTTTATCATTTGAATCCTTTGTGGTTCATATGAAACATAATTGTTGGACTTAAATGGAGTCAATGGACACAAGAAATTTAATACCAGTACATATCATAGCTTTATTAAATTTCTTTAGTCTTCTTAACACTGCAGATGTAAAAGATGTGTTTATACAGTGAGATGTATTCCAGATTTTTAATGCTCCCTCCTAGATATATATTGTAATGGTACCTAGTTTTATGAGTAAAACTATATTTGTTATCCTAGGATTTTGATGACTAGGGTGCATTTCTATTAAAAAGCAGTAGAATGATGGCTGTTTGAAGGTTTTTGGAAGGTAACATGCTTTAGCATTTTCATGATTTCAATGGCTTTTGGAAGGCCAAAGGTTGCGAAAGATGGCAACGTTTATACATGCAATATTTTCTATTTCCGTTAGAAGTTGAAATCTATGATCAAGGATTGTGTTTTCTCTTTAAGTAATTGTTAGCGAGCTTAGCAGCTGTCTTCATATTGTTTACTCTTACTGGGAATCAAAGACGATTACTCGCAAATACTCTTTCTGCTTCCTAAGCAAGATCCATAACTTCCATATGCAGTCGATTGATCGTTTCGTATGATAGTTGTGAAGTTCCCTTTTTGGTGGATTTTCCCCTCGCATCATTTCTTACTCATTCAAGGTAGGGGCAGTTGCTCTCTTAACCTATTGACTACTAGTTGACTTTTTTTTTACCCAACTCTGCTTCTATCTGACGAAGGACAAAACATAAAGGAAACCTAGATAAGTTGGTGCAGTTATAAACGGTAAAATTCACGCAAATGTAACCAATGAATCAATTGTAACTACAAGTCTAGCGGTAAATAGTCCTAGAAAGTATTTGAAATCTACAATTATATGGTTATGCGGTTATACCTGAGGATTGTGAAATAGGTCCACACAATAAAAAAACAAGCCCAAGTCTGATCCCGGGAGATGGTCCCTCGCCTTTGAAGTGTTTTGGTTGGGACTCATTTCAAGGAAGGATGGCTGTGGGTGTTGTCTAATGTGATCAAAAAAGGTTTGGGGGGATTGGTTGGGGGTGTCGGCAACCAAGGAATAGAGGACAGGACAGTGGTTCCTGGAGAGCAGCAGAGAGAGAACAGTGGGGTTTGAACTGAAGCTTGGAGAAGAGAGGCAACAACAACAAAGCCTTTATTCCAATGGTCGGCCCGTTTGAATCCTTTTCTTCTGTTCATGATCTTTTAAGGGCCATTCACATTAGAATTCCTCTCTAATATATGGAAACACCATATCAACAGGGCTTTCTATAATTGGAGGTCTGGTTGGGACTTTCTATTGGTTTTCCTTGTCCACTCGTCATGTTGTCATAATATTTTTTGTTTAACCAGACCTTGAAGTTCTTTTGAAATGGTCAATCTTCACATGTTTGGTCATATTAACGACTGATAATAAATTTCTTTTTACATGAAAGCTACTTTCTTAACTACACATTTGGATTCTAGGAGGATGCGGATTAGTCTTCCTTTAAGGTGCTAGGTGTCAGTTTTTCTCGTCTATTTCCTTGCAGATGTGGTGACTTCTTTGGGAAGGGCACAGTTTTTTTTGCTTTCCATTTTTCCCCTGAGGCTATGACTTTTAAGAACAGGGATCATTTTTCTGTCTGTAATGTGTTTTAGATGCTCTAATATTTCATTGCTAACAGCCATTATGGTTTTCAGGTTTTTACATTTGGGTCTGTACCATTGAAGACATTTACCTGATGGAGACATAGACTTGACTGCATTCAGTAATAATGAAAACTTGAAGGAAACTTGGGCCAATAAGGTGCGCAACGTTCTAGAGAATGAAGAGAGGAGCGAGAATGCAGAATTTTGTGTAAAAGAAGTTCAGTACATCCAAGCAGAAGTATGGTTTGCTCCAACTCCCATAATATTAAACTTCTCTCGCTTAATGCATTTTTTGCATCATATGTTATCTGTTCATACTATGTTCACAAAAATATACCATTATGAAAGCCGCTCTCTAAATGATTCTGTAATTTGTCCTATTGGTGCTACCTAGAGATCATGAATTTACACCATATGTAAAATTTGGGAAAATGCTAATATATACTTACGGCATGAATGATGATAGTTAGTTACACTTCATGTTAACAGTCGAAGTGGATATGCTTACAGGTATGCCAAGCATGCTTGATCTTGATTCTCTATTCCAACATAAAGGACGTGCTCCTACAATTTCTTTGGTGTTATTCTTGTATCAAAATTCAATTTTCTAATATAATTTCATAATCTGGAAGTTGTTGGATTAGCAAGTTATTAAACTAACTTGCTGCTTGGTTGCAAGAAATGTGTGCTTTTATACTTCTGTTGGAGTATAATTTTGTTGCTTCTCATTGTAACAAAATTTTGGGTTTGTACTTTACCCCTTTAGCAAAATTTTGTTCAATCTTGTGTAAGCCTTTTGCCATTCATGACATGTGGAATTCAGCCCATTATGTATCTCACCATGAACCCAATGCATTTGGTTTACTTTTGAGTTTTCGTGTTCATATTTTGGTATCCTCTACTATAGTTTGTTTTTGAATTAGTTTTGCTTTTTGGCAGCTTTAAACATAAATAAGCGAAGTGTGGATAGGGACCATTATTATAATAGAAGTTAACTTTATGTTTTTGGTTAAATTAGTCTGTTACAGATTTTTATGTGATTGTTGTTCCAAAACTTCACAGACCTGATACTTTAAACCAAGCACTGTCGAAGTCCTGGAAGGTTGCATCGTAAGGTTGAATTTGGTACTCTATTTTCTCTATTTTCTTGCCTAATGGTACTCTATTTTCTCTATTTTTGCGTATGTAGAATGGTGTCAGGCTCTTTCCTTCTTGGCGTGTGGGTTTGAAATCTTACTGACATACTTTGATTTTTCGGGCTGTGATGACAAATCCTGTAATCTGGGGGCTATTCATTGTTGGTTTCAAGTGAATGGGCTATTATGATTAGATAACCTTTTACATGATTTGTGATTGCTAGTATCATCAAGTTTTCTTATAAATTTAGTATTAATGACTAACTTTTTTGAACGAGGGAAGATATTTTCAGTTGAATTTTGGTTTGGAAATTGTTCTTCAAGATCTGATTATTCTTTTGGCTCTAATTTCGTTATGACGATACCATGTATTCTGAGCCCTAATTTGTTCATATCCGGGGTTCTGTATGATCTAAGCCAACTTTATAATCTATGTTTTTTTCCTTCTAACTTTATTGTGAGAAAGAGAGACTCCTCAGCGAGAGAGCTGACAGAAAGAGAGAAAATTCAGGTGATTGTAGCTCTTTGATTGTACACCTAAAACTGTCATTGTTGTTTTATCAACTTCATGTTTAGCAGTTCTTTTTTTTTTTAAATGTGTGACAGCCTTTTGTTTTTTATCAGTGTATCTATTAAATGTTTAGGTGTTCAAAATTTCATTGTGTTCACATTACCCATGGTCATGTATGCTGGTTCGCTTTTCTCAATTTGGCATGCCCTTTTGCATCTGTAGTTTCTCTCAAAACTATCAAGTCATACTTCGGCTGAATCTTTTACTCCCATGAAGAACTTTGCCCTTATTTCTTTGTTTCCACAGGACTTGGCATTTGTTGTGGATGTTGTTGCTTTAGAAATTGTTCTGAAGAGATATAAGGAGGCTTTCACTGAATTGGCGATTCTCTCGAGGACAGCCATCTGCTGTCGTGTAACTCCTTCACAGAAGGCTGCTCCAAAGAAGGCTGCAGATGGTGCGTTTGACATGCACATGCGGCTATCGACGTGATGTAAACTTTCATTTTGTAAACAATGGGATATGAATTTTATGTTATGGGGGAAAGATTCGACGTGATGTAAACTTTTGTTTTATTTTGTAAACAGTTGGATATGACTTTTAAATGTTTTATAAAAATTTCTTGTCTTAATGTTGCAGCTACCATAATGCATTTGCGATTAAATAGTTCTGTGTGATTTTTGTTCTATATAAAATTTAATTGTATATTTCATATACAAATAGGAGGAGGATTAAGTTTTCGGGACGTATTTTTTGGGACAGATTTATAAACTGCCCTGCAGAATTTGTAATTTTGAAACCTTTTGGGACGGGAGTTTAACAGTCCTTTATAAGTATTTGGGACGGCAAATATTCGTCATTTAACTTTTTGCCACGCCACCCTAATAAGACCACCCATTGCCGTCCTAAAGACCGTCCCAAATAGTAGTTGGGACGGTAAACCTATTTATTATGACGTTTTTTTGTTGTCCCAAAAGGTCACTTTTTTTGTAGTGTGTTATTATGTTAAACTTAATTGATTAGCCATATTCAAAAACATGATGTAATCATTGGGCTAACAGTGGTTGTGGTGGTGGTTGTGGGGATGTTGGTATTTTGTTCATATAGGAAAGATTACAAATTCCAATAATTGAATCTTCTAGGATTTTTTTCTTTATTCTTTGTTATAACTTTTAATACTGATTATTGAATTTTTAGACACCAGTCGAGGCTTCTAAATAGTGATACATATCCTACTACATTGAACCCATCTGCATTGTGACCCACCAATTGGGTATTCCAGCCTATGAGAGGTCATGTTATTGGGTAGGACAGGGCTGGACCGACAAAGTCTGGATCAACACGGTCAAGTACACCAGTTTTGGTTAGTTCTGTCCATAAACCAAAATTTTAAACCTAGATCGGCCCAAAAATGTGATAGAGCCGATCCGAACTGGATTGGGATGGGTCGGTGTCACGATCCACTCCCGAATAATCTGGTATGAATCGTGAGTACTTCCATCCTACGTAGCGATACCGACGATAATACATTATCTATACCTCAATGTGTCAAATCTATATAATATAATATTCAAACGTGTAATTTCACAACCTAACTTAATCACAGATAAAAATAACACAAGCAAATAAAGGAAAGCATGAAATAGACTAACTAACATATCGACCAAATCAAAAAAATAAACCACATCAAGTCTCAGCTAATCCCAATATCTAGAATAAAGGTATATGCCATAAATAGTATCACGGGAACAAACCTGGTCAAAATAAAATACTAAGTAGTCCAAGTCCTTGGGCTAAAAAGCATCTACGATAACTGATGACGGGGCTAAGCATCACCATGATCATTCTCTCCCTCTAGTCATGTGTCAGCGACATGAATCTCACAATCGACTTCAGGGTCTCCAATACAATCCTTAAGTTCTCTTCATGCACTTACAGGGTCTTCGAATAAATCATAATGCCATCAAAGAATACAACAACGAATTTCTCCATATATTGGTAGAATATCATGTTCATCAAGTTTATAAATATTGCTGGGGTATTTGTTAGACCAAAGGCATCACTCGGAACCTGTAATTTTCATACCGAGTCTTAAAAAGGGTTTGCGACAGGTCCTCCTTCTTCACCTTCATTTTATGATAACTAGATCTAAAATCAATCCTCGAAAATACACTGACTTTGTAATCCCCCTAATTTTACTAATAATTTTAAATAATTTATTAAAACATTTATTTGGGATTTAATACAGTACATGTTATGTTCGATAAGTTTAATTTATATAAACATTTGTGATTTTTTATTACCTCTATCTATAGAATTTTATATGTATATATATGTATTTCTGCAGAGGATTTGTAGTACAAAATTGATTGCTTTTATGTATTTTTGGTATTTAGATTTCTGTTGTACGATATTTTATGTTTATTATATATATATTTACTAATATGTATATATATATATATATATATATATATATATATATATATATATATATATATATATATATATATATATATATATTTTTTTTTTTTTATATATATATATATATATATATATATTTTTATATATATATATATATATATATATATATATATATATATATATATATATATATATATATATATATATATATATATATATATATATATTTATATTTAAGATATACATTATATATATATATATATATATATATATATATATATATATATATATATATATATATATATATATATATATTTATATTTAAGATATACATGAAAATAATATATATATATATATATATATATATAAATATATATATATATATATATATATATATATATATATATATATATATATATATATATATATATATATATATTTGGAAAAAATATATTTGGAAAAAAAAAATATATATATATATATATATATTTGGAAAAAGGTAAATTTTATTCCAAATGAAAAGTCATAATCATACAACATACATTCTGAGTGGGACTCCCACTCAGCACTCATCCATTCTCCGTAGCGTTCACATCAAACTCAATGTTATGGAGAATGCCAACCGGAGGTGTGACCAGTCCCTCAAAGATCCGGCGGTTTCGCTCCGCCAAACATGCCAAACCGCAGCCGCCAGACGAACTCTAGCTGTACGGAACCAGTCCTGACCTCGACCCCTGCTATCTCGTATCACCGGGATGATGTCCCCAATGTATTTCCCAGAGGCGCACGCTCCCAATACCCGACTCTGCTCTGACCATATCTGCCATGCCAGAGTGCACTCGAAAAAGATATGTCTAATAGACTCAGGCTCCAAACAGCAAAGCACACATTTGGGGTCCGGCACTGGCACTCCAAAAGAACTCAAGCGATCTATCATCAAGAGGCGACCCATGAGAAGCTTGTAAACACACAACTGCATCTTCCTGGCCAGACCCTTACACCAGACGAACTCGTAATCAGAATTCAGAGGGAAAGTGTGCCGGATAAGATTGTAGAAACTACGGAACTGGAACTCCCCCGAGCCCGAAGATGCTCCAGGCGGCTCCCAAATCCAGTTGTCCGCAGGCAAAGCCGGGTCAATGACTGTAGACATAATGAACCCTCCCAGCTCCTCAGTGTACCGATAGGAATCCGGCCTCCACTCTCCATCTCGTAAGATTCGACTACACGTCAGACCTCGCCTGTCCTCCGTGTGTGTCGGGGAACCCCTAATGTCTAGCAGCGAACGTCGATCTATCCAAGGGTCCCGCCAGAGGTCCGTGCCCGACCCATCCTTCATGACCCTCCGGATAGCAGACTTGAGCACACCCCTGTGTCTCAGGACAGTTTTGAACGTGATAGAATGGTTGTTATCAGGAGAACACGTCCAAAAATTGCCCTGCTTCACGTATCTGCTGTGCATCCAGTCCGCCCAAAAAGACCCCTCGCTAATGAATCTCCACGCCAGCTTGAGCGCAGAGGCCTCCCTGATCTCCAGCAATGGCCTGAGCCCCACACCTCCCTCCTTCCTGGGACGACAGAGCTGCTCCCACGAGATCGCATGCATACCCTCCCTCCAAAGGAAATCAGCACAAAGACGCTCCACTCGCCGAATAGTGGCCACCGGGAGGAGGATGGACTGTAGCCAAAAATGGGCTACAGCCGAGATCACAGATCTGATCAGCTCTATGCGTCCGCCAAAAGACAGACCGGTGGCTTGCCAGCCTTCTACTCTCCGCTGGACATACTCAACCAGGCCCTGGCAGTCCTGATTCCGCGCATAATTGACTATGAGGGGCACTCCTAAATAACGTACCGGAAGATCACTCCTCGTGATACCCAGGACATCAGCCCGCTCCTCCTTCTGGGAACACCGGGAACTAAAGTAGACCCGACTCTTATCTCTGTTCAGCTGGAGACCCGAGAAGGACTTCAAATCTTCCATAATACCCGCAAGCGTCTGCAACCTCCTCGTCGAAGGCTGGATGAAGACCAGTAGATCATCAGCATAAATAAGGTGGGTAATTGGCAGGTCCAACCTTCGAAACAAAGGCACTAGCTGACCATGGTGCACTGCCAGGTCCATCAAACAAGTAAAGTATTCCATCACAAGTGTGAACAGGTAAGGGGACAGTGGGTCACCTTGCTTCAGCCCACGGTTGCTCTGGAAATACCCGTAAGGAACGCCCTGGATGAGAACTGAGAAAGTAGGGGACGTGATGCACTCCCTGATCAACGCAACCCAGTGATCCGCGAATCCCATGGCAGACATCAGATGGCATAGGAAGTCACGATTGACCATGTCATACGCCTTCCTCAGGTCCAGTTTAACACAAGCTTTCTTCCCACCAGGTCTGCTGAAACCCCTCACCATCTCATGAGCCAGGAGGCTATGCTCTGCAATCGACCTCCCCTTGATGAACGCAGCCTGGTTAGGAGAAACCAAGTCCTGCATGATACCCTCCATCCGCCGGCACATAAGATGCGTAATTATCTTGTAAAGATAATTACAACATGCAATAGGTCTGAAATCAGTCAATGCAGTCGTGCCCTCCTTCTTCGGCACCAAGGTCAGGAAAGTGTGATTCAGCTCCTTCAAAAGCTTTCCCTTAGTGAAGAACTCCTGGACCACCTCCACAACCTGCATCTTCAAAATATCCCAATGGCGCTTGAAGAAACCACTGCTGAAGCCATTTGGACCAGGGGCCTTGTTGGGGTCCGCCCCCTTGACAATAGATTCTACCTCCTCCAAAGAGACAGGGGCCAGAAGGATGCTATTCCCAAATAGAGTCACCAAGCGCTTCGTAACAACTTCTGGGAACACGGACAGGTAGTCAGTCTAGAAATATAAATCAGAATAGTACCTGACAGCCTCGCCCTGTATCTCAGCCAGCGTCCCCACCAGGGTGTCATCCGCAACGAGAAGCTGGGATATGTGATTCCGATTCTGTCTAGTCCGGATAACGTCATAGAAGAACTTGGAACACCGGTCTCCATCCTTCAGCCAGGAGCACTTGGCTCGCTGGACCGAGCTAATCTTCTTCTGCAGCCTTAGAATGTTGACTTCGCCAATCAGCTCTTTCTCTCTAGCCGCCAGATCTCCATTAAGCATGTCAGCTTGTAGATCCTGCTGCAAAGATCTCAACTCAGCCTCCTTATCTTCTAGTGTAGACTTAGGCAACCCCTGCACCCAACTCTTGAGAGCCCTCTTCGTGGCCTTAAGTCGACGAACCAATCGAAATTGAGCCGTCCCCTCCTGACCACTAGACAAGCCCTCTTCGACAGCCTCCAGGTAGCCTTCCGAGAGATACCAACTGTTGTTATACCTGAACGGTCGGGACTTTCTAAGAGATCGAGCAGAGAAGCCAACCCTGATGGGGGAGTGATCGCTCGTCCCAGCTGCCAGACCCTCAGCCGAAGAGTTGGAGAAGTGACGGAACCACTCCCCGTTGCCCAGAGCACGATCAAGCTGACAAGCAACCCGGTTGTGAGTTGCTTTGTTGTGCCAAGTCCAGATGAAGCCTGATCGAGACAGCTCCCGCAGCCCCGCAAGCAGAAGGCATATCTGAAAATCATAAAGGATAGAGTCTGGAATCGGCCGACCACCCAGCTTCTTTCCATGATGCAAAAGAGCGTAGAAGTCCCCGATCAAGAGCAGAGGGAGACCCGACGACTCAGCAACATCGGAAACACGTGAGATGTCCCTCCAAAGAGACTCCCTTCTCCTTCTGTCATTGTGGCCGTAGACCGCCCCCAGTAAGAATCGGAAGCCACCCTTGTTCACGAAGGAGATGGCAATCAACTGCTCCGTCATCAAAATCAAGTCACCATCCCAACTCTTCGAGTTCCAGCGAACCCAAATCCTGGCCATGTCATAAAAGGCCAGGTTGTGCAGCTGGGCCCAATGAGAAGGGGTCCGCCGAGTAAGGGTCTTCTCCCCTTTGATCTTGGATTCTAAAATAACAGAAATGTCACACTTCTCTCTGTGGAGCACCCCACATATCTCTCTCGACCTCCCTAGCGAACACGTCCCCCTCACATTCCAGGCGATAATGGCCATTAATTAATGAGAGGTGGGGGTCCCCTGAAAAACTCCCGGAACGGCACCTAGGGAAGGTGCCGCAACCGTCGCTAAAGGATCCTCATCCATACCAGTCAAAACCGTCTGATGGGGAACGGCCTGAGATAAAACCAACGCCCATGCAGGATTGTCAACACACACCACCTCCTCTCTGTCTATGGTACGTCCCTCCATCAAGGAGGGACCATCACGCAGCAGGCCGACCGCACGTCTCTTCCTACAGTAAACCTGTCCTCCAGTCGACCCGTCCTCCCCTCGTGCCTCAGACTCCTTCGTAACAATGCTTCTGGTAACTATACTACTCGGCCCCAGGCCAGTGGATACCACCCCACCCGCAGGAGCAAGTTGGATAGATACAACGAGGCTCAAACCGATATCACTCCCATGATTAGTAACCTCCTCCTCCACGACCACCACTCCGCTATCATCTCTGTAATCCATATCACATGGTGCTTCGGGGACTTTACTCGGCGGGATACAAGGCTTCACCGGGGGGCCAGCCTCTAAGCAAGTACTGGCCAGATGCCCGAAATAGGAACATCGAGAACTGGTAGGCAGAACCCATTCATACTCCACCTTCTGGGTAAGCACTTCCCCAGAAGGGAGCTCATACTCCACCATCTTCGGGAGCTCCCCCCTGCCCGAATCTCCACAAAGACCTCGCGTACATCAACCACGTCCGAAAGGTAGTAGCTTTATCTGCCTTGATCGGGGTGCCCACCAGACTAGCAAGACACATCAACAGGGAAATGCTCCAAAAGCCTATCGGGAACTCGGGAAATCGGATCCAGACTGGGATGGCATTCAGAACTTCCCTCTCGCATCGCAGCTCTGGAGTCCACTCCTTGAGAATGATCAGTCGGCCGTCGAACGTCCAGGGGCCACCTTGGAGGATCCTAGCGACATCCTCCGCCAGCCCGAACTTCGCATAATAGAAGCCGTTCTCACGAGCATAGAACTTCATACTCCCCTTAGGCTTCCAGACTAGCGCTGTATAGCCCCGAATCTGCCCGTAGAAAGGCTTGTTGCCCAAGACATACAGGACGAGGGTATTTTCCCAGTAAGCTGTCACCTGCTGGATCTCCTCCGCAGGAAATACAGCCTGGAAACCCCTCCCTACCTTGAGCGGCAGAACGTACTCTATCGATGAGGGAGATTTCGGCCCCACCAGTTTGCAGATCTCCGCCCAGGACCGTCCAGCAGGTCGTGGGGGCGTCCCAATTGGCCTTGGGGCAATCACCGGGCGAGAAGTCCCCGGTCCCTGCACATCCAAATCTACTACCTTACTCTTTCCCTTTGCCGCCGCGGTCGCCTTAGGCCGCCATCCCATCGATCGCCCAGCGGCCACCCCCGGACCCCGGCTAGGTCGAGACCCAGACCCGTTCTGACGATTTTCGGGATGCCGATCCCGAACCTGACCCTGTTTGCCGCCCGTCTTCCTCCCGGTCTTCGCCACACGACGGCGCGTAACCGTCGTCCATCCACCTCCCTCTGTTTGACTCCCCAGAGATTCGGACCCTGCTCCGAATTCAAAGTTAGGATCCAAGGGAGTCCCGTGGTGGTGGACACCCATCCTCCTCCCCGTAGAGGCCGATCCCTCCCCCAGACGCCTGGAAGGTACGTCTCCACCACCGGGGGGTCCCCCCGACCCCCCTCCTGTGCTTCTGCCCCCCCTCCCCAGCCGCCTTGGGGAGGGCCACCGTGCGCGCATGCAAGGGGGGGTCCGCCCGACCCCCCAGATCTGACTCCTGCCCCCCCCAGCACCGGGAGGGGGGACGCCCTTCGAGGCAGAGCCCCGCCCGCCGCCGGCCAGGGGGTCCGGCGGCCGTGGAGGAGTCCCTCGGGGAAACCCTAGGTCGGGGGGACAATCGCTCGAGCCCGCTCCTGCCATTATATATATATATATATATATATATATATATATATATATATATATATAGCCCGTTGGGAACGGCGAGGCACCCCGACGCAGTAGCGCAGAGGCACGCCTCCATGCTCCATTAAGTGGACACCAAAAAAAATATATAAACAAATATATGTATTTCTTAAATCTAAATATTTCTATATTGTTTTTATTATATTTATCCATTTATATATATATATATATATATATATATATATATATATATATATATATATATATATATATATATATATATATATAAAAATATATATATATATATATATATATATATATATATATATATATATATATATATATATATATATATATATTGTAGAAGCCTAAAAAGTATAATCATCATCATACGCTACTCATAAATGGCGCCATGGCACAAATCATTAAATGGCGCTGGCCATTAGATGGTGCACAACATTAGTTGGCGCTGGACATAGGTGGTGCTGGCCGACACGTGGCAAACATCCTCGAGAAGATGAAATATCATTACTGACAGCACGCTAGTCGAGAAAAACCCGTTCGAATTCCGAACGCACGACGCTCGAGAAGATTGTTTCAGATTTGTCATAATGACTGATAGTTGCCTCACGCCATTTGCAGTTGGCGCGAGATAATCAAATATCATTACATTAAGCAGAAAGCACTAAACAACATAAAGCACTCGGTGCCATTTAACAATTGGTGCTATTCAATCAAATCATCCAGAAGCAGTTAGATGACGTGGCGTGCATGCCACTAATATCAAAGAACGTGTACGTGACATTGCCAACGACCAAGCACATCTCTCTCACAGAATGCCACTCGTCGAAGCGGTTTAACCAACCGTTCACACGACTGGGTGAATGGCTCGCCAATTGCAGTGTGCGATAATTAGGATAACTACTTAACAATTATCTCTAAACTCTATAAATAGAGTTTCAAGTCACTTTTAAAGCATCACTAATGATCATAACCTCCTAAGCACTTGCTGCAGCACTCTCCAAAGGATTTCTTCTTCGACATCGCATCATCCAAGGGATAAAGTGATCGTCTTCTGATCAGATTCCTACAGTTGTACTTCTCCATAAATCAAATTGTACTCTTGTCCTCTTCTCAGTTTATAATCAAACACTTTTTGTTTTTGCAAACAAAATGATAACTCTGCTGGGGACAACTTTCTCCTTTGACGAAAAAGTGATAACTCAATGCGATGTTGCGTCGGTCGGCACGATGCAGAAGACTTTGGTCGTGAAAGTCGACCAAACTGCCTACGAAGCCATGATTGGCGCTGGGGGTGATAGGCGCTCCACCACTGTTGCTGCCAAGAACAAGGTGCGCGCCATCTGGACTCCAAAGTCCTCCAGTGCACCAATCATGACTTCTGCACCAAGCATGGAGAAAAGCTCTTTAGTCATTCTTTCTTCCTCACCAATTCTAAAATTGGTAGAGGGTGCACAATCATTGCCTTGGCGCTAATCAAGGGACAACGTCACATGGCTACTCCCTCTTCCTCCCCAGTTCTAAATTCGGTGGAGAGTGCACCAACCACTTCCTCTGCATAGAACAAAGGAAAATACCCTATGGCCAATCCTCACTCTTTCCTAGTTCTAAACTTGGTGGAGAAGTTACATATCACTGCCCCAGCACAGAATAAAGAAAAGAACCCTATGGCCTCTCCTTATCCTTCTCTAGTCATGGACTCGGTGGAAAACATATCTGATTGTGCCTCTGTGCCAAAAATGCGAGAACGCTTCTAAGTAGAAACTCTACCTTTCTTGGCAAGGACAATCAAATCGACGCCAATAAATTAGACTCTATTCGAAGTTCATTTCCTCCTGCCCATCTGTGCCGCACCAAACGCACTAGAATAAGTTGCGCATAACAACAGGGCCTCCTGCCCACTCCATATGGCCAGCGCCAAACAATCCAGAGCCAAGATCTTCCTATCCTGTGCATATCAAGGACAAGATAGGGCAAGCTGATGGTATCTCAGTCAAACAGCCAGGTGGTGCATGACTCTGACATGCGCACTTACCTTAATCAGCGCAGAACAACATCAAGTCCATATCAAGCACAATCCGTGCCACTTACTAAATTGTGCATAGGGAGAGTTTCTCAAATCGAGAATCCTCTCACCTATGCCAATGAACTCAGTACTTCTTTGTACACACAGGAAACAAGGCATATCAAGAATCGGAACCATGTTTCTAACGTTATCAAGGAATATATGCCTCTAACTTCTCATTATCTTGTTACTGTAACTGATCTCTGCGAACTTCTTGTACAAAAACGGAAGATCGCAGGACCATATCGTCCACCTGTAACTCCACATCAGTAACACTACTGTAATCATCACCATGAAGTAGTGATCAAATGTTACTGTCAATCAGCTAAATGGTCTGCCTTCGACCATTTGAACTGCACTCAGACTCCTAAACTCATTATGGTGGATGAAGATAAATTGCTATATGCTTTGATCAATATGACATCCCGAAGTACTGGAGGTAGAAAAAGTCCAAGACGTAATACATCCCGCAATCCCAGCCAACAATACCTTGAACGTATCTGTGACTCCAGTGAAGGGGTCTACCAAAATACAAGATCAAGAAGCCGAGACCTACTCGGTCAAAGGAATCTTCCCTCTCCTAGTCTTGGAGATATCCTCAGTCAACAAAATCCTCTTGATTCCGACCAAGAAACAATCGGTCAAAAGAATCATCCTTCCGACCAATAAATAATTGATCAAAGGAATCTTCTTTCCAACCAAGAAGCATTTGGTCAAAAGAATCTTTCTGACTCTGACCGAGATTTCTCGGTCAAAGGAATCTTTCTACTCCTCATTCTAGGGGTAGTTCCCTACATGACTTCGATGCCGATAGTGAGAGCTCTGAGCGGACTATCTTCTCCACCAGTTTCTCTTCGATGGCCAGAGAAGTGACTGCTTATGTCACTAATAAAGAACAAGATGCGTCTAGCTCTGGCAGTCAGGAGCAGAGGATTGCTACGTTAGAGGCTAACTTGAAAACCATGGCTAGGATAACACACTGTTCCACCGGTTGCGAATCTAATTCCAACCTAGGAACACATAGCTGTAAGTCCTAAAATCAAGTTGCATCCATCAAATAGGCAGAGAAGTCTAATTTGCGCACCCTTCAAAGAACTGCGCTGGAGACAGATTGTGCTGCAAATCAAATGCACGAGGCTGAACTGCGCTAACGCCCGAGCGTGCTACGCTGACATGGCAACGCCAACATTACCTGACAAGAAGATCAAATCTTCTGACAGCCTGACAGCCCGAAAAGCGAGGAGTCTGTTCGTTTCTTGTGCAGTACGGCGCTCGAGCACAGCTGTACAGTCCAGCGCAGTCTGCCATTCCAATCTGAGTGCAGTCTACCAGTCCAACCTCAGCGCAGTTTGACCAAGTCCAAATCCCAGCGCTATCCATTGACTAGAAGGGAGCGCAGTCTTAAGCTAGCGCTATTCAAGTGGCACGATCCATCAAACTTATTGAAGATAACTGACATTTATTACGTAGCTTACATGCCATCAATTGCTCGCCACGTGGTAACCGTCTGTACACGACTAAGCATATTTCAATCAAATAATGCCACGCATCTGAATACGATTAGCCCACGATCGAGCAACTGCCCAATAGCCAACACAGTTTACAGTCTGTGCAGTCTGTCTCCAGCGCAGTTCATTGTGCGCAATCCAGAATAACTATAAAATAGTTATTTCTAGAACTCTATAAATTGAGTTTCAAGTTCATCATTAAGGGGATCATGATTAAAAGATCATCAAAGATCAAGAGTTCTTATCCAAGTGCTTCTGTATTCTTCAGAGGCTATCGTCTTCAAAGTTCACATCATCCAAGGGATAAAACGATCGTCTTCAGATCGGATTCCTATAGTTTTACTTTCCCAGAATTTATTGTACTCTTGTACTATTCTTTAAAGTTTGTGAAATAAAAGACTTTTGTTTTTGCAAACAAAATGGCGACTCTGCTGGGGACGACTTTCTCCTCCGACGAGGAAGTGACAACTCAATATGACGCTGCATCTATCAGAAAGACGCAGAAGACGCTGGTTGTGAAGGTCAACCAGACTGCCTACGAAGCTATGATCAACTCTGGGACTACTCGGCGCACTGTGGCCTCTGCCAAGAGCAAGGTCCAGTCAATGTGGACCCCGAAGTCCTCTGTACAACCTGTTGTTTCTTCTGACAGGAGGCCAGTATCCACTTCTGCTGCTGCACAATCCATCACCCTCCTTACTAAGGCACAATCCCGAGCTCCTACAGCCCATGCGCAGCACACTACTCCTTCTGCCATAGCACAATCTACAACTTATGCTGCTATGGCAAAGCCCAAGACCCCTTTCCCTCTGGCGCAGTTGACGACCTCTTTTCCTCTTGCGCAATCTACTACTCCTTCAACCAGAGCGCAACCTAAGCCCTCTTTAGCCAAGGCTTCACTTGCTGCTTCTTCCAGAGCACAGGTTATACCCCCTGCTAATTCTATGGCCAAGGAGCCATCTGTCATCTCCATCAAAGAGAAAGTTGCTGCTTCTTCTGTTCCTGCGTAACCCACAGGGGGTAGTCTTTTGACTATTCTTCCTCCGTCTCAGCACAAACAAAAAGGCCTCTTGGTCTTTTCTCAATCTTCCGTAGTCCAAAACTTGGAAAACAACAGAGGGAAACTCTCTTTAGCTAACCCTTCTTCACAAAATAAAGGAAAAGGCCCTTTGGTCTTTTCTCAGTCTTCCCCGGTTTTTACCTCGAAAGATCCATCTGAACGTGCCTCGGCACCAAACAGTACAAAAACTCTCTCAATCAAGAGTTCTTCTCTCCCTGTTAAAGGGAAAACTATTGACCAGAGAGGCATCTTGCCTACTCCAGTAGCACACTTCCAAGATCTCCCAACTCTTTGGATATCCCGATCAAAGCAAGGGAAATTGCTAGTGTCTCAGACAGAAGCCGTTGGGGGTGAATTTGCCGATCTACGGACTTATCTCACTAGACCAGTTTCTATGAAACGCAAGCAACCAATGCCGAAGGTGAACTTACATCAGAAGCAAACTTCCAGGAGAAAAAATCCTGACACTTATGCCAACGAGTTGAGTACTTCTCTGTATACTCACGGGACAAAGCATCTGAAGAATCGGAATCATGTTCCGATTGTCGTCGAAGAATATATCCCTGATCTTCGGGAATACCTCAAGCAGAAGCGGGACAACACTTCAACACCTCCAATTCAACCACTGGAACGCCATTGTAATCATAAGGTGGTTATCAAGTGTTATTTCCAGACGACAAAACGATCTGTCTTCGATCGTTTAACTTCTGAACCAATGTCAGAAGATGAAGACGAGGTGTTCTATGCTTCTGTAAACATGGCTTCCTGAGACACCGGGGGTAGGAAGTGTTCAAAGTACGACAAACCCCATAAGCCCAGTCAACGATATCTGGATTTACTCCATGAATCCTCTGAAGGAGTATTCCGACACACCCGATCCCGAAGTCAAGACACAGCCAGTCGTAGGAATCTTCTCCAAGATCCTTCTGGTCATCTCTCTAATTCTCACTCAGAGGATGATTCTTTCTCTGATTACGATGCATATAGCGAAAGCTCTGAGCAGACAGTGTCTTCTACTATACTCAGAGAAGTGTCAGCCTATGTTGTTACTGAAGATCCAGACGCTTCTAGTTCGGCAAGTCAAGAGCAACGAATCGCTGCACCGGAAGATAAGTTGAAGACCATGGCTGAAATGATCGCAAGTATGCATACTGTTATCATAGCTCAACATACAGTATCACCGACTGCACCTGCTGTCAATCCCGAGATTATAGCATCATCGGGGCCTGTCAATGCAGGTCTGGGGGTACCATCTCCTCATGTAGCCTCAATACCTATTCAAGTTACACCCAGTCATTCAGGGGTTGGGGGTAGTGCTTACCATGCTGTTCCTCCTCTTAACCCGGTAAGCCAGCCTATTACTTTTTCATCCTCAGAAGATGCCAATGAAGCTATAAAACTGCTACGTAATCAGTTCGAGGCCTTCAAAGAGAAAGACGGTCTACAGAGATTGGGGATCAAACAACCTTATCCGGTGGAGTGGAAGGAACTTCCATTCCCTCCAAAGTACAAGATTCCTACGATCACGCTGTTTGACGACATCACTTCTTCGAGTCAGTTCATTAACCATTTTGAGGTAATGACTGTCCAGCTTCAACCAAGCGATGCTCTTCTTACCAGAGTCTTCGTCGGCTGCTTAGCCGGTACGGCATATGATTGGTACCGTAGCCTGCCTGACGGCTCTATCACTTCCTTTGCCGGACTCAAGCAGATGTTCCTGGAACGATTCTATGAGGGTATCAATGATATGACTATATCTGCCCTTAACAAGATCAAGCAGAGACATAATGAAACTAATAAGAGTTTCTTTGAACAATTCTGCCGAGAAGCACTCAAAATGCCTTCCGGAACCCCATCTGTTGTAACGATAGACACTTGTAAGTCAAACTTATTACCTATTATCAGCATGTGGACGGGCTCAACACAGTTCCAGGACTGGCCGTCATTCATCGTCAATGCTAAAGCAGCCGAAGTTAGCACTGAGAAGTTCAAACAGTTGGGGGTACACATGTCTAACCCTGATCGAGATGAGCCTTCTGCATCAGGTAGCGGTAATCGCCAGAATAACCGCAAAGGCAAAGAAACCTTGAACATCAACCTCAAGAGCAAGGAATCTTTAGCCGTTAACGTGGCTCAACCCACGTCTACCTCTACTCCTTCTGCACCTCCACCAACGGGGCCTCGCCCATAAGTAGAGTATTCCTTTGATGAAAATGATACCGCGAGCATCTTCGACTGTTTGCGTAAAAGCAATAAATTGTAACTCCCTGACCCGAAGAAGCCTGATGAAGTCGGTAAGACTGACCACCCTATGTATTGTGTTTATCACAGGTTCATAGGGCATCCTACTCGGGCATGCTACATGCTCAAAGGCAAGATTCAAGAGTTGGTCAACGCCGGTGTCATCACTCTCCAACAGGATGAAAAGACTGTTACAGCCAATATGATTTCTGTACAGTTCGGTGACTTCCCGCCACAAGTGGTACAGAGCGGCATTATCCCCATTCCCAGGGCCATTCTGGAGATTGAAAATCTTCCTCATCCACGAAGTGAAGGTCTTGTCCCCTTATCCCTTGATAATGGTGAGATCATGTAGATTCATCCTGATCTTGTTTCAGATTTCGAGGTTCCTTCTTCCTCCAAGCAAAAAGAACGCTCTAAGGGCAAGACAAAGAGCTGCAATATGGTGTCTTTTGACCCCATAGTTGAAGAAGAGATCCTATTGGGCACCAGGTCAGGGAAAACCTATTAACGAAAGCATCCCAAAATGCAGGAGGATCCTGTTTCGTCTTTCGAGGCTGTTCCATTGTATCCTGTCTCTACAGAGGGCATCCCCTCTACATCATTATCGGTTGTGGAACTAACTCTTCCTAAACCGACAGCAACCGACAAAGGCAAATAATAAGTCCGCTTCGACAAAGTTTTGAGGAAGTCTTCCCCCTCTGGACTTGAAAAGCCATATAACTTTGACATATTGGCTCAATTAGCCAACACACCGGCCAGACTATCCATCTTCGAGCTCTTACGCCTCTCTAAAGAGACTCGAGAAACACTGAGTGAAGCTTTGATGCAGGCAGACACTTGCCTAACTCTTCTCAAGAAACCTGAGTCAGAACCTGTCTCTTGTCTCCACTGTCACAGTGTGCTGGAATTAATTCCAAACATCACCTTCACACAAGATGATATGTTGATGGAAGACAATCGACATGACCGTCCTCTCTACTTTACAGATGTCGACACCATGAAGGTCGATCGTATTCTGATAGATCCAGGGTCAGCACTCAGCATCATGCCTAAGACGATGTTGGATGCTCTGAAGATTCCAGTACATAGCCTCTCCGGCACTATCACCACCATCTTGGGATTCAACCAGGGAAAAAGTGAACCTTTAGGCAAGATACGCTTAAAGCTCCAAATTGGCAATCTTCACATGAAGGTGACCTTCTACATTATAGACAACCATGGTTGTTCTTACAATGCTCTTCTGGGGAGACCATTCCTTCATGAACACAATATTGTTCCTTCTACTCTCCATCAATGCTTCAAATACGTTGATGACAAAGGAGAAGTCCAAAAAAAAGTTGCGGATCTCTACCCTTTCAAAGGCGTTGAAGCATATTGCAATGATGCTCGCATGTACAAAGAAGAGTTTATAAAGGTAGTATTGGCCATGGACGGTGAGGAAGAACAAAAAATAGTGCCCAATGACACTCTCATCATACCTGTCAAAGGGCGTGTCTCTCATCCTCAATCCTCCAAACCACTGGCTATTCATCTGCCAGCCCAGAAGCAATCAACTGGTGATAATTAAGATAAATGGGAGCTCACCTCTTCTGAGCCGCTGGTTATCGACTTACGTCGTAACAAGGATAAAAAGGAGCTCACCTCTTCTGAGCTACTGGTTATCGACTTACGTCGTAACAAAGATAAAAGGAAGCACACCTCTTTTGAGCCGCTTGTTATCGACCTTCGTCGCAGCAAGCTTAAACCTCCTTGCTCTTCTGTTCCTCCTCTTGTAATTGATCTGACCAAGCCGGCTAAGGCTAAAGGTTCTGTTGTAAATATGGATGTACAAATCAATAAAAAAGCATCTACTTTCCAGTATACTGATATCATTTATCATACTAAATGCTATTTGGATATGCTAGACAACTTTCAGTCATTTACAATAGGGGTCGTACAATCCCTTTCGACGGAAGTATTAGTTGAACATCCAGATGACTCATATTTTGTTGTCCCTTCTCGAAAGAGAGGCAAAAGTCCAATACATTTAAGTAAAGGGCCAGAACAAAAATTCAGCTATACGGATGATAGCAAAAATAACGATATGGGACGTCTCCAACTTCGTTGTTATAGTCAACAATCAAAAGACATCATCCAAAAGATGGGTTATGACTTCAAAAATGGCCTCAATTACGGTAAGGGTATACGAACTCCTATCCGTACGGTTGTTCTGAAAGGAAAATCAGAGATGTATTATAGCAGGACGAAAAAAGGTCTCAGATATACTTCACCTCCGGTCTTATCTCTAGAAGTCTCCGAATCCGATAATGAGGAACGCTCTAACTCTTCTGATTCCAGATCATGGGATTCTGATACCAGCATCGGTCAAGTTCATCGATTGATCGTATCTTCTAACATGGTCTTCGCTGAACTCCCAGAAGGCTATAATGAGGATATCGAAGAAAATCCTAAAACAGAGCCTTAGGCTCAACGAATGGATACCCAATGGGAACTCCGATTCGAACAACGACAACCTCCTACCGAAGATCAATTGGTTCAAATTGACGTAGGAGAAAATGGGTCACCTTGTCCAATATTCATCAGTAAGAACCTCTCAGAGGCAGATAAGCAAGAACTAATTCTTCTTATTCGAGAATACATTGATGTCTTTATTTGGAATTATGAAGACATGCCAGGTTTAGATCCCAAAGTTGCTACTCATAAACTGAATATTTTGCCTAATACAAAGCCGGTCAAACAGCAGCAAAGGCGATTCAAGCCAGAAATGATGGACGTAATTGATGATGAAGTCAAAAAGCTCATAGCTTGTGACTTTATTCGAGAAGAACAACATCCTGATTGGGTAGCCAACGTTGTCCCAGTCTTGAAGAAAACTGGCAAAGTTTGAGTTTGTATTGACTTTCATGATCTTAATAAAGCTTGTCCAAAGGATGAATTTATTCTTCCTATTACAGATGTCATGATCGACAACACTTATGGGTTTGAAAGGATATCCTTCATGGATGGATTTTCTGGATACAATCAGATTCAGATGAACCCTGAAGATGAAAAACATACTTCTTTTCGTATCCCTCGCAGAGTTTATTGTTACACTGTGATGCCATTTGGTCTCAAGAACGCTGGTGCAATTTACCAATGAGCTATGAGTACCATCTTTCGAGATCATCTGCGCAAAACTGTCGAATGCTATGTCGACGATATTGCGGTCAAGAGTCATCTAAAGGAAGATCACATCCAAAATTTAAGAACTATCTTCAATCTAATGCGCCAACATCAGTTAAAAATGAAACCCACCAAGTTATTCTTAGGTGTCTCTAGTGGTAAATTTTTTGGCTTCGACGTTACCTCTAAAGGTATACACGTGGATCCCGAGAAGATCAAAGCCATTCAAGAGATGCGTCCTCCACGCAACTTAAAAGAGCTACGAGGATTTTAAGGTCGACTTGCGTACATCAGGAGGTTCATTTCAAATCTGTCTGGACGCTGTAGACCGTTTACTCAGTTAATGAAAAAATGTGTATCTTTCATTTGGACCAAAGAATGTCAACGAGCACTCGATGATATAAAGCGGTATCTGATGAACCCGCCAGTCTTAGTGCCACCAATCTCAGGTATACCATTCTTAATATATGTTCGTGCTATGGATCATTCATTGGGTGCTTTACTTGTCCAGAAGAACAAAGAAGGCCATAAACAAGCCATCTACTATCTTAGTCGTACTATGATCGGTGCTGAACACCGTTATAGTCCAGTTGAGAAAGAATGCCTAGCTCTTACGTTTACTGTTCAAAAGACTCGACATTATATTATTGGCCAAACCATTCACGTCATTTCCCGAGGTAATCCTCTTCGGGTACTGATGAAGAAGCCCAGCACACTCAATTCTCGACTGGCTACATGGGCCATTCTGCTAGCCAATACGACATGGTTTATGTTCCACAAAAGTCTGTTAAGGGTCAAGCACTGGCTGACTTTTTAGCAGCTCATCCTATTCCGGAGACATCTAAGCTTTATGACGAAATTCCAGATAAAATATTGGAATCAAATATGATCTCTGAAGAATTTCCTACCTGGCGTCTGTTCTTCGACGGAGCATCCCGGATCGGACCAAATGGGACTATTATTGCAGGAGTTAGAATTGTACTAGTCTCTACAGAAGGATTAGCTATCCAAAGAGCTTATTCTTTAGATCAGCCATGCTCTAACAATGTGGCTGAATACAATGCCTTGCTCATTGGACTCCAATTTACAAAACAGTTGGAAGTCGAATATCTTGAAGTCTACGGCGATTCTAAACTGGTTGTCAATCAGGTCAGAGGAACATACGAAATTTGCCATCAAAATCTAGTGCCCTATCATGAAGCTGCAATTTACATGGCTACATCATTCAAGGCTTTCTTCATTGAATATGTTCAACGAGATTGTAACACTGAGGCAGATGCTTTAGCTAATCTCGCATCAGTTTTATCAATTCCCGTCAAAAGACAACAAGTGGTTGTTGTTTCCAACAGAGAGTTGTTTTGCATTGAAAATAATCGCAACATTGAGTTCAGTAACTTCGCCGAAGTCAATGTTATCAATGAAGATTGGAGAGCTCCTTTCATCGACTTCGTAGTTCATGACATACTTTCTGAAGATCCTAAGGAGGCTACGAGTATTCGTCGACGATCTCTTCGATTCTACTACAATCAGACTACCAAGACTCTCTATCGGCGGACTTATGACGGCCTACTCTTGCGCTGTCTTGCTGGTGATGAAACAAAGCAGGTATTGCGTGAAGCTCATGATAGTGTCTGCGGAGCACATCAACCTGGCCCTAAACTGCAGGATCGTATCCGACGAATGGGTTACTACTGGCCCTCTATGGTGTCTGATGCCATCGAATATGCAAAGAAATGTCGAGCTTGTCAAATCCATGCAGACTTCATCCTTCAACCGTCAGAATTCTTTCATCCGACTGCTCTTTCCTAGCCTTTTGAAGCTTGGGGTATGGATATTATAGGTCCCATTAATCCTCCTTCTTCTAAGGGACATCGGTTTATGTTAGCAATAATTGATTATTTCTCCAAGTGGGCCGAAGCTATACCTTTGGCTAAAGTCAAAACCAGCAGCGTCATCAACTTCGTCAAACACCACGTTATTTATAGGTTTGGTGTACCTTGACGAATCATTCACGATAATGGACCTCAGTTCATCAGTCAAAAGTTTACCAGGTTCTGTGACGATCATCGGATTGACAATGTCTCTTCTACAGCTTACAACCCGGCTTCTAATGGCTTGGCTGAAGCCTTCAACAAAACTATTATCAAACTCCTTAAGAAGTTTGTGTCTACTAACAATCGGAATTGGAGTAAAAAGCTTGGAGAATGTCTATGGACCTACCGTACTACGGTCTGTAACCCCACAGGCTGTACACCCTTCTTTCTGGTTTACGGTTGTGAAGCAGTTCTACCTTTGGAACTTCAAATTCCTTCCTTGAGAATTTCTATCGCTAATGAACTTACTACGGAGAACAATGATCTTCTTCGACTTCAAGAACTGGAGGCACTCGATGAGAAGCGGCTATTGGCTCAACAACATATTGAATTATATCAAGCCCGTATCTCGAAGACTTTTAACCGCAAAGTTAAAATCAGAGCCTTTCAGAAAGGAGAACTCGTTCTAACAGTCAGACGTCCTATGACTATGACTCACATGAGCAAAGACAAGTTCGATGCGAAATGGGAAGGGCCCTATATCGTGAATAAAGTCTTCTCAAATGGAGCCTATCAACTCACAGAGCTGGACGGTCGAGTGGCGATGATGCCTATCAACGGCAAATTCTTTAAAAAGTACTATGTATGAATGTAAAAGGGATTTCTTGTAAATATGACAAGACAGTTCATAAATAAATTTTGATTTTATTTTTCATCATAAATGATGTTACATAATATCAAGGACAAGAATCACTATCGTTCTTCTTAAACACAGGACGAGGACCACTACCATCTTTTTCAAAAATATAGTCGACAAAAGAGCCGAGGACATCCTTGCTTGACTTCACTAGAAACGCGCAAGCGGCCATCCTCATAGTCTCTTCTTCTTCAGTCCTCCCTGGCTCGACAAGGAAGTCCAAGATATCCCGTGGCGGCTTGGGTACCGACGAACCTTCGCCCGCCTCCGTCTGCTTTGGCTGGGTTGACTCGGCTGGACGTTCCTCAGCGACTTCTTCGACCTTTGGGATGATCTCAGCCTTCTTGGATGCATCTCCAGACGACATTTTGTGTTACAATTGAAACTGATCACTCCAGCTAAATTTCTGTTCTATTTATAGGCAGAGATTCTTGAGACAGTCGATTACGTAAACCGAAGCGACGGATTCTTCACAACATTCATTCCATTCATCTGACGGTTCATCCGTTCATTCCATTTATTACGACGGTTCACCCGTTCATTCCATTCACCCGACGGTTCATCCGTTCATTCCAATCATCCGACGGTTCACCTGTTAACCCATTCACTTCATCTAATTGACGGTTTATCCGTTCATCCTGACGATTCACTTCGTTCATACATTTTGATGACTCATCTGTTCATCCATATCAACAACTTGTCACGTATTTATTACCTCTGATTAAGTTGTCTACCAAAATAATGATATTCAAAAAGAAAATTATATTCTGCCATGTCCACATTACCTCTGAGCAGATATAATGAATATAATTATTTTCTAAATCAAGAAATATATCATGTCCTGAACCTCTGAATATATTTTCTATAGCTATTATTTATATCCGTAACGGGATATGCAACAAATAATAGATCCACAAAATAGTGTCTTTTCATTGATCAAGATAAAAGACGTTACAAAAAGACATATCATAAAGAAGAAAATACAAAAGGTTACTTTTACTCAGTCGGTGGGGTCATCAGATTAGCAATCTGCTGCTTCAAGGTTTGAAGTCGTTCTTCACGAGAATCCAGTACCCGCCTTATAGCCTCTGACATTCCAGATTCAACGTCAAATGTTGGCAAGGTCACTAGTCGACGAGCGATTTCATCTTGATGAAATTTGACAAACTCATTCTTCTCATGGGTCAGAATGTCCAGTTGCTGAACTGCAGCTTGATGCTGTGTGGTCTCTTCTTCAAGAGCAAGTTGAACGATTCTCAACTCTTCTTAAAGTCGAACAAACTCTGCCTTCAGATCAGCAACCTTTTTTTCTTTCTTTCCAGCAGTAGACGCTACTATATCCATCTGAGAATCATACTCTGAAGATTTTGTGGCAAAAGTGTCTAAAAATTTCTTGAAATCAGCTTTCGCGATCTCAGCTTCTTGAGTTATCTTTTTGAACTCGACATTCACCAGTGGCTCTACCTTCTCTCGGTTAAGATCTTTATAAATCTTGATTGATTCCTCCAGCTCATCCAGCACATGTTCAAGGTAAACAGCCTGAGCTTCATCACCTTGAGCTCGGATACCGACGATCAGATAAGAAGTCGGACTTATGACAGTGATGAAACCAATATTTTCTTTCTCCATTACCCTTTCTACTAAAGGTCCCAAAGAACTGAAGAAGAAATTGGTAAAGGAACCAACTACAAATTTATTGGTAGCTACTACACTAAGTGTAGCAGCTATTCCTACAGAAGCTTCAGTAGCAGATGCTTGTGAAGGCGGAAGTCCGGCTTCTTGAACATCAGCCGTAGCCTCTTTTGATAAAGGAGCCATTGTAGAGCTGGTTGCCCCACCTAGATATTCTTCTGCAAAATCAAGTAAACATCATCAGTTTGCTGTCACTAAAGACTATCAAAAAAAAAAAGATCAAAATGAAGGCAAGCTTACCAAAACTGGGTTTAGTGACAAGATTGTCATTTAATAAAATAGGCTGGAGCCTCGCGGAAGTAGTTTCAGACATTACTGCCTGACTACTTCCTGCTTCGGAGCCGCCTGATAGATGACGGCTGCCACTGGCTATCGCCTCTGTCTGCACTATTTCAGTGTATACCGGAAGAATCGGAGAAGGTTGAATTTCTGCATGAATGAAAGTTAAAATATCAATCATCTGATCTATAAATAAAGATTATCAAAATTAGTGAATACCTCATTGATCAATGACAATATCTTCCTCTGGTGCTACTTCATTAGCAGCATTCTTCTCTTGGGATGCATGGACAACAGCATCCTCTTCCGAAATAAGATAGTTATTAACATCCTCCGTCGATGTCTCCTCGTCATCTGCTCCCTCTTCTTGTGCTTCCTCATCATTACTTGCATCGACTGGATCATGGAAGCCAAAATCACATCCGTCCAGAGCCTCGATCATCAGTCGATCTTCTTCAGCACGACGCAATCTTGGTGTAGATGGAAGATGAGCAGCTTCCATTGCAAGTGTGGGAGATGGCAATACTTCGACAGATGATTCTGACTCATTGATTGGGGTCGGAGTTGCGGCCGCTTCTCTTTCTACAGCCCCATCTTTTGCTTTCGCGGTCTTTTCTCTTGTGTCTGCGACCTTGTCCCTCATCTCTGCACTGGTAGCTCCTTCTTGTGTATCTGTCACCTGCCTAGGCTCAGGAGCAGGCATAGGTGAAGGCATCATAACCCCGGCAGCAACACTTATCAGGGCAGATGCATGGATAGGTTTTGAGGGAGTGGTCACTTTCTTTCTGAAAGCTATTTTCTTTCTGCGTAGAGGTTCTTCTGGGCTCTCTACGTCTGCAGCGTGTGTTTGTCTTGGATGGAAGTCGGGGTCGTCGCTTCTTCTCTGTGGACTGACTCAGCCTGTTGCCGAGACTGCGATCGAGTAGTAACTCTTTTCGAAGAGTCCACATTGGTCGTCTTCTTAGAGATAGGAGAAGATGGTTCTAATGCCTTCCTCTTCTTCTTCTTGATCGGAGATCTTGCAACTTTTAAAGAAATACGCAGCGGTTCGTAGACTTCTTCAGGGAAGTTGGCTTCCCTCGAAGCTTCTAGAGGCGCATCAGCTGGCTCGTGTTCTTCATCATTACCAGGAGGCAACAAAATAGGTGCTCCTTTTCTAAATTGTGTCACCGTCGCAAAGCTGTCTGTTAAATTAAAATTCTCAGCAAAAGTATTTGCTGACGTATAAAAGATCGAATAAGTATACAGCATGCGCGGGCCACGGTCGTTCCTTGTCGGCATCGAAAATGATGTCTTTGTGTCACGGGCATTGTAATAGGCCCAAGCCCGGGCTCCATCAATCAAATAACCTTTTCCCTGAAGGCATGTTATGGCATTGCCTACATGAAATTGGTCATAGCCGAATTGACGTGCAAAACGGCTTGGGAGATAAGGTTCAAGATAACATTCATCTTCGAACCGGTATACTAGATGTGATGGCCGAATCATCCTCAGCCAATCGAAGGTGGTACGGCCCAAGGGTGGCACTCTCACCGAGTCGATCATGTTTGTCGGTACATATTCATAACCTATTGGAGGTGGAACACAGTAGAAGTTCCATCCTTTACCCAGATTCATGACTCGCCTGCAGTCTTTCAAAGTGGTATAGATCCACTTACATCCAGAATATCTTCTTAGAAAACTGCCGCTCACTGCCCCCATAGCAGGGTTCATTAAGGAAGGATGGTGTAGAAGCAGCCATCCAAAAGATATGTATACGGCAGTTCCAGCAGAGGAAAATGTCCCTTTTCGCCTTTTCCTCGAATCATCGAATCAACGAAGAGACGGAGGCCGGCGTTCATCCTGCATGTCATTGCTGACAACAAATCCATCCGGTAGCCAAAAACTAGACGGACGGCAGCAAACAGTACACCGCGATGGAAGCAGTCAACTGTACTGGCCCCAGGTACGACATATCGTCAAAGCCAGTAAGTAAAGAAACATGCCAGTTGGACTTCCTTCGACATGGGCCTGTAACCCATCCTCATGTAGCTTTCGACGATGTCTCCTTTCTTGAAAGGAGGATACTGAAGATCATCCTCAATCTTGATATCCATATCGTTGTACGTCTCCATCAACTCTATCATCTCGCTATTGCTAAGCAGTTTGAAGAAGTTGGGATTGCAGTTCTCATGTTCTTTGGTCTTCTTCTCAATAATATGGTTGAGGAAAAGATACAGCAACCACTTGGTCGAATAGCAAGTGCTGGCCGTACCACTCTTGTAGTATAGAGAGCAAATCTTGTAATGGCAGAGTAGCTCTTCAAAAACATCTACCATACTGGCGTTCTCCTCGTGCAGTTTGTCTAATTCATCATTTGTCGGGACAAACTCTTCATACGGGATATCCTCTATTGGCAGATTAGAGATGTATTTCATCTCATGCAAGGCTAATCCAATTTCCCTGCACGGCGTCATGAAAGTCCCAGTCCTATAATTATATCTCTCCGCCAACGCAAGGAATAGATGTGGATTAGGGGAGAAGCAATAGACAATAGCGTACACTGCCTGATACAGATCAATTTCTTTAAGCTGATCTTCAAATTAGACCAATATCCAATTGGCCACACAAATCCACCTTTTATTGTCCGGGTTCACAAGACCTGTCAACCGTAGATCTTGGTCCGGATACCTCCCTTCCACCTTCGCAAACTCATTTGCGAATATTGGAGTTCTTACTGGTAGCAGCAGAGAAGAACCTTCCGGCAGAATGCAACCAGGTTTTAGTCCTCTAAGTAGGGAGCTATGTCGCCCAGAAGAACTGTAGAATACATCTTTATGGTCTGGCCCCTTCTTAACACAGATATTACCCACTCGGGCCTGTTGCTGCGGAGTTATATCCCATTTCATTCTTCTGGGATAGCTCATAAAAGCATATCTGGAGAGAGGGAGACATCTGGAGATCTCTGTCAAATATATCGTCTTCTCGCCCCTTTGGAAGATTCTCTGTTCCATGCGAGGCCTTGGCTGAGAATTCTTATCAAAAGCCTCACCAAACAAAAACAGAGATTTCTTGTGGGTGACAGTGTCAGCAGTATGAAGAGGTTGCCCGTTCATCAGACACAATAAAGTATCATTATCTTGCGCAACCAAGACAGCCTGCCGGGATGATGGTAAAGCATACTGTGGAAAGGAGACGTGTGAGAGATCTTCCTTGAATTCTGATTCGGACAGAGATCCTGCAAGAACCTCATAGTTTGGGTCTTCTCTGAGGTTAACTGCATCAATAAAGTGACAAAGATCAGTATGTGCAAAAGAAATTAAAAACTTCTTCACAATTTATCCAAATTACGCTGTGTGAAACAATCTATCAGATTGCGCCAGCACAGCTAATGTGCGCAAGACATCAGATTGCGCCAGCACAGCCATCGTGCGCAAGACATCAGATTGTGCTAGCACAACCAACTTGCGCAAAACATCAGTTTGCGCATCGATGCGCAAATCGATGGATTGCGCTGAACATTTTGTCAGCACTTTCCAACCGATTGTGCAAAGATACAGTTTTCATAAAAATGAAAACTGTTGTTCATGCAGCCGAAACCCTAAGCAGGGTGGTCAAATGGTTGAGAATACCATCAATCTCTAAAAAGAGAGAGGTATGAAGGTTCAAAAACAGCAAAAAAACCATAAAAAGGGTTTCGATCATGGTTCGTCATTCACCTTGAAGAGCTGGATGGCCCGTCTCGTGACGAGTTACTCGCGGTGCAACACGAGTCGAAGGTTCGGCAGGGGCCTTTCCCTTCTCAGTGGCCGATCGCTTGGGCGCCATTGATGTCGACGACGAGAGGAGGAAGAAGATGTCGGAGTAGGAGAGGAGTTTCTTTCTCTTGAGAAATCGAAAGCAAGTAAAGATGAAAAGAATAGAAGATGAAACTATTTATAGTTTTCTCACAGAAACGTAACAGTTGCCTCCGATTGCGTCGCGAAAGTCGAAGCTAATTCCTCCAAACGCGCAAACAAAGCGCAACTTGATTTCCAAATTCGAAATTCAAAGTATTTCGAAACTTTGAATATTTTCAAATTTCGAAAACTTTGAAGGGGGTCTTGTAAGTCCTAAAATCAAGTTGCATCTATCAAATAGGCAGAGAAGTCTAATTTGTGCACCCTTCAAAGAACTGCGCTGGAGACATATTGCGCTACAAATCAAACGCACGAGGCTGAACTGCGCTAACGCCCGAGCGCGCTACGCTGACGTGGCAACGCCATCATTACCTGACAAGAAGATCAAATCTTCTGACAGCCTGACAGCTCGAAAAGCGAGGAGTCTGTTCGTTTCTTGTGCAGCACGGCACTCGAGAACAGCTGTACAGTCCAGCGCAGTCTGCCATTCCAACCTGAGCGTAATCTACCAGTCCAACCTCAGCGCAGTTTGACAAAGTCCGAATCCCAGTGCTATCCATTGACTAGAAGGAAGCGCAGTCTGAAGCTAGCGCTATTCAAGTGGCGCGATCCATCAAACTTGTTAAAGATAACTGACATTTATTACGTGGCTTACATGCCATCAATTACTCGCCACGTGGCAACCGTCTGTAGACGACCAAGCGTATTTCAATCAAACAATGCCACGCGTCTGAATACGGTTAGCCCATGATAGAGCAACTGCCCAATAGCCAACGTAGTTTGTAGTCTGCTCAGTCTGTCTCCAGCGCAGTTCATTGTGCGCAATCCAGAATAACTATAAAATAGTTATTTCTAGAACTCTATAAATAGAGTTTCAAGTTTATCATTAAGGGGATCATGATTAAAAGATCATCAGAGATCAGGAGTTCTTGTCCAAGTACTGCTGCATTCTTCAGAGGCTATCGCCTTCAAAGTTCACATCGTCCAAGGGATAAAGCGATCGTCTTCAGATCGGATTCCTATAGTTGTACTTTCCCAGAATTTATTGTACTTTTGTACTATTCTTTAAAGTTTGTGAAATAAAAGACTTTTGTTTTTGCAAACAATAGCAGCATCTGCCCCTACCAATACCGATCTAGGAGTAAAATCTCCTCACAATGCTACCATGCCAGCTCAGGCTACTCCAAGTCAGTCTGGTGCTGGGGGTGGTCCATATTATGTGGTTCTGCCTCCTAATACATCGAATCAGTCTACTGCTCCCCAAGTCTCAGGAAATTCCCTTAAAGCGGTGAAGCTTCTGCGTAACCAGTTTGAAGCCTTCAAGCAGAAAAATGGTCTGTAGAAATTGGAAATCAAACAACCTTATCCTATAGAGTGAAAGGAAGTCCTGTTTCGACCTAAGTACAAGCCACCAACCATAATACTGTTTCACGGCAGTTTATCTCCGAGTCAGTATCTCAACCATTTCGAGGTAATGACTGATCAGCTCTAATAAAACGATGCTCTACTCTCTAGAGTATTTGTTGGGTGCTTGGTGGGTACAGCCTATGACTGTTATCGTAGCTTGCCAGATGGTTGTATAACATCTTTTACAGGATTCAAGCAAATGTTCCTAGAACGATTATGTGAAAGAACAAACGACATGACTATGTCGACCCTTATTAAAATCAAACAACGGCCCAATGAAACTGCTGAACGTTTCATCGAACGCTTCCGTAGTGAGGTACTCAAAATGCCTCTGGGTACTCCAGATTATAGATAAATGCAAAT
Organism: Iris pallida; assembly: GCA_029216955.1. Classification (NCBI taxonomy): domain Eukaryota; kingdom Viridiplantae; phylum Streptophyta; class Magnoliopsida; order Asparagales; family Iridaceae; genus Iris; species Iris pallida. The sequence goes on along the minus strand of JANAVB010029215.1, from coordinate 7,034,467 downwards.
CAAACTTATTACCTATAGTCAGCATGTGGACCGGACCTACGCAATTACAAGACTGGGCCTCCTTCACAGTAAGTACCAGGGCAGTCGAGGACAGTGCTGATAAATTTAAACAATTAGGCATCCAGATGCTTAATCTTGAAAAAGATGAACATTCTGCAACCAATAGTAGCGGTCGTCAGAACAATCGCAAAGGCAAAGAAGCTTTGGCCATTAACGTGAAAGGCAAAGAAACTTTAGCCATCAATGTGTGTCAGTCAACACCTGCAATGACGACACCCCCACAGAGAGCATCACGTCATAAAAAGGAATATTCCTTTGATGAAGACGACATCATGAGCATATTTGATTGTCCGATTAAAAGTAACAAACTTCAACTGCCTGAAGTAAAACAGCTAGATGAAGTAGGTAAGACTGACAATCCCAAATACTGCATGTATCACAGGTTCTTGGGACATCCAACTATGGCGTGTTACGTACTCAAAGGGATGATCTAAGAACTGTTCAACACCAAGGCAATTATTCTCTAGCAAGAAGAAAAGACGGTAACTGCCAATGTCATCTTTCTGCAATTTGACGACTTTTTTGCTCAACTTGTGCAGGATGGAGTCGTCCCTATTCCAAAAGCTACTCTGGAAATCGTCAACCTTCCGCCAGCACAAAGTAACGATCTTGTACCCCTATCAACCGCCAAAGGGGAGATCATGTGGATTCACCCCGATTTAGTTGCTGAATTTGAATCAAAGACACTTGCTTCCTCAACAAAGTCAAAAAAGACAACCAAGTACAAGTTATGTCATATAACATCACTGGGTGGTCATCAACCACCTTTGGATGTTACCTTCATCCCATCGACGACTTCACTTCCTTCTGCCGAAACGGTAGTACCGAAGCCAAAAATTAATTACCGGCCAGAATTCTATCTATACAGTCAACAGTCCCACAAACTGATGACAAAGATGAGATATGATCTACAAAAAGTCCCTAGCTTGAATGATGGGAAATGGTCTCCTATACCTCTTTTCCTACGTCTTCAACACAATCAATCCCGTGTTGGCCTGGGATTCTGGACAGACCCTTCATCTCTCCAAAAGAAGTCTTCCAGAAGCAAGACTCAGATGAAGAACTACAACATGTTTTCTTTCGCACTGTCACACCCCAGAACCAGAATACTGGAGAGCGGAGGACAGACACAGCCAGCTGCGTATATAGAAGTATAATCCATCTCGACAAACAGTCACGGCTGTCTAGATGCATGAGGGTTTATCTACAAGCCATCGGTATCTTATGGTCAAGAACAAGCCTAGTATCTCAATCTCAAGCAAGTAATACATGTTACAAGATATCAGATCATCAGGCATGAAAGGTAAGGCATCCCGAACATTAAATATACAGATGATCATGAAGCTAGTCGTACAAAATGTGAGGACTAGCAAGAGTTTCAGTCATACATGATCAACCCTAGGATTTGTCAATCATGTTACAGCTCGTAGGCAGACAAAAGTATAGGTTTCAACACGAGCTAACACATGCTCAGCGGCTAAACGCCACAAAAGAATAATTTTTTCAATTTGAGCGGAAGAGCAAAATAAACCCACTCATTGCCATGGTTTCTTCTAGTGTTCACCATCTGGCTGGAAGGCGGGGAGATCCTTGGGAGCTACTCCAGAATCTGGCCATACAAAATCAGCTGGGTCAGACCCCAGAAGAGCAAGTGCCACACGGGAGGCTTCACTTAAGAACTAAAACCAGTATATTAGCACATGAGAACAATAATAAAGACATGAGTTAAAAAAACAAGGTGATAAATGATAGGACAACTAAGGGACTATTCCGGTAGCCAAGTTACAACCGTAACCCAAACAAGGACCCGGTTGTAACCCTTCACCTGAATAGAGCTTAGTCTCCAACCAATTATCGACAAGAGTAAAACATAAGCAAGCATGTCCTGAGATAGCATGTACTGGGGCTAGGCAAGACTAGACAGGATTGGACTCCATCCAACACTCACGACCAAGCAAAGAGTACGGCTTGATACTTTAACTAACTAGGGTTATCACAAACCTAGTTACTAGCAAGATGCAATGAGATGTTCCAGCAGTCACAAGCCCTGCAGCTATCCAGGTTATCCAGGCGAGATTTATTTAAGAGTTATCAAGGATTATTAGGTAACTTGGAGTGCAACACCTAACAGTGTGCTTAGAACTTGTTTCATGGAGTACCGCACATGACAGTGGGCTGGAAATGTGTCATACTCGACGGCAGGATACAAGTCCCTCAGGTATGGCCCGGATAACGGGATCGCCTGTAACTAGAAACACCTTCCTATATGAACTACTTGATCAATCTAGTCATTATCCTAGTCCGATTCAGTATGAATCCCTGACCGTGGGAAATCAAGGATTCATGTCCTAGACATGATGCAAGACGGAACATATAACTTGTATAGAGACAATCAACCCCGGTGTCAAGACGAGAGTTACATATTACTTGTCAAGATTACTTGTCAGGAGTGCGCCACCCCGGGCCACTATTAAGCTCGTACATGTCATGTTTACTTGTTACTTGTCAAGAGTGCACCACGACGGTCCACTATCGAGGATGATCACCTCATGTTCATGTTATCAAGTCATACCATGCTCAAGGCCATCATGCTCCGTATTAACAAGTTATCAAGTGGGGTCGTCACAAGTTAGGCCAAGTACAGGACACATGCGAGATCACAAGCATATATATAAGAACTAGGAGAAACATGCATGGGAGTTGTAAAACCCCTAAATTTCTACTCTTTTTTAATAAATTTGGTACTGATTAAATTTTTTACTTTGAATTGTACGTCGCGTAGTTGTATTGTACGTCGTGCGCAAAATTTTGCTTTTCGTAAATGCTCGACGAGTGCGAATATGTGTGAGCGTACATAATTTAGAAAAATATTTTGTTCTATTTTTTTAAATAGTTTAAAATAATAGATATAATAATTAGTTTTGCTATCATTTCTAAGCTTGTTATTTTTACGTCATTTCTAAAAGTTATTAATAATAAATAATATTTTGTATACTAGAAAAGCATAATTATGTAAAGAATATTTGTGCTTGGATATATATATTTCATAAATATTTTATTAAGTTATTTTTAAATAATAATGTATTTTTGAAATTATTATAATAGCATTTTTGGAAAACATATTTTGAAAATATTGTGGCAATTTAAATCTTGATTTAATTTTTGGATTTATTTAAATAGATTAAATTAATATATATATTTGGAATTTGAATTTTCTCATTTGGTTTTAAACTAAAGGATGTAAATTTAATTAGATTTAAATTAGATTTTGATTTGAATTTGAATTTGATTGATTTTAAATTAAATAGCAAATTATCTATTTTTGGGTTTAAATATTCCTAATCCTATCCAAATGGGAATTTCCACATCCTATAAATAGGCAGGTACTCATCCATTATTTCTCCACAATTATTCTCCACAAATTATTCTACCACAAATAGGCGTGCCTCGTGTCGGTGTTACATCCATCCTCGTGTCAGCCGTGACGGCCTCGGGTCCGAACCCGGGTGTCTACCACTATCCTTATTTTTACATGTACATCGTCTCCTTTGTGTCCGACATACCGGACACGTACACCAAATTCTTTCCAACCTAATCTCCGTGTCCGACACTTGGACACGATTCCTAAACCTAATCCTACACAAACCCTCAGCCCTCTGTCAGCCACCGTCTCCATCTTTCGTTCGCCATCACTGCCACAGTCGACCCCCGTCTCCTGTCACAGCACCCCGCCTCCACACCGCCCGTCAATCCTAGTGCAGCCCGACCCCGTCTGAACCCTGTCAACCCGGCGTAAATCACCGGCGCCACAAAATCCCTAACCCAGCCATCGCCACCTCGCCTCCTACCGTCCCGGCCAACCCGAACAAGCCTCGGCCAAACCCAGACACCACCACAGCATACCGCTGACACCACCACCACGGCCAATCCCCAAAATACACCGTAACCAACACAAGAAAAGAAAAGAAAAATTAACCTGCCACCACCACCATGCTTACCTGCCGTCGACCCCGACCAGACGAGTAGACCGCATCCTCCGCCGAGCGCTCCCCGTGCTCATGCCCCGCCGCCACGAGCAGGCGCACCACACACACCCTTGGCCATCGCTCCGAGTTTCTGCCGCCTCGCTATGGGCTGAGCCCTTCGAGCCCTCACTGCCGCCCACCGCGCCGACCCGACTCCGACAAACTCCCCGTCTGGCCCGTTCAAGGCTGCCGGCGAATGGCCGGGTCCAGCCTCCAACAAAACCCTCTTCTGGCGCCGACCCAGCGTCCAGCCTCCACCGCCTACTCCTTCGATCGCCCGGCGAACCGCCGCTTACTCCTCCGATCGCCCGACGAACCGCCCCCTTTTTTACCACTCATCCCGCTCGATCTCTCGCTCACTCTCTTCTCCTCTCGACCACCGCAGCTCCACTCCTCCTCCGGTCCTCTGTGAGTGGCGCACCGCCGCATGTCGCCAGCCTCCGCCCGACTGAAACCTCTGCCGCCCTCTTCCTGAAATCCTCCGCGCCGTCCCGCTTTCTCTCCCTCCGCGTCAGTTTCTCGCCGTCGACCACCTTTCTATCCGATCCTTCGATCGCCGCCGGTGTCGCCACCAGCCTCCCGCACCCCCTCTTCTCTCGATTCTCCCCACACACTCTCTTTCTCTCTCCACTCCATTTTCTGTTATATTTTTTTATATTTTTTTTCTTTCTGATTAAGGACAGCAGTACTGTCATCTATTATTTATTTTATTATTATTATTATTATTGCTGTTGTTGTTAATTGGTTTTTTTATTTTATTTTTTATTTTTTTACCAAGATCTTTGTTATACCGTATGTAATATTTGATAAATAATTTAAAATATTATTACTATATCCTTGTTATTATATTATTAGTACCAATTATTATTTTAATTGCTTTACTAGCCAAAATAGATAATTTCATAAAAACTATTTTTATTGGTAACAACAATATTATAGGCTAAGATATATTGTTGTAAATTTTCTATTTATTTAAAGTAAACTATTTGACAAAATTATAGTTTTACAAATATGGATTTTTGCATTTAATAATTTTCTATAATTATTTTGTTTCTCTTAGAATATTTTTGGGAAAATATAGTTTTCTACCTAAATTGTATTTCTACAAACTTAAGAGTTTTCTGTGAACACAGTTTCTTTTATATTTTAGTATTTATCTAAACACTATTTTTTAACTTGTAAATATAAGTTCTCATTTATTATAAATAATTTCCTAAAATCATATATATTATCCAAATTCTATCGATCAATCTCATGTCCATGACTAAATCCCATTACTCATATTCCCTCACCAATTCTAGACTACCCTATGTCGACCTTAACTATTCTAACCGTCTCGGACCCGATGGAACTGTCAGTGTCATCATCCGAGGTCACCTTGCATAGTTGTTACACCGAAGTTGCAGTTCGTGCCACATTGAGCATTACAGTGTCTACGTTCCTAGTCCTACGTATTTGGGACTAGGGCGTTACATATTTTTGTGGTGGCCCATGCAGGTCAAGATAAATTGTTTGGTTACCTTACCTACCAAGCAAGCCTGCGAATAGGATTAGAAGTTTAGGATCTCATCCACATACTTGACCTCTTTCCCGATTCCATATTCGAACTACCATTCGACTCATCGATTGCATCTTCCTTGATTCCTTCTATCATTATTATCTTCATTTCGTGCTTGCTAGAGATTGACCCTACTAGTTAGATGTCCCAAACACCCTTAGCTTAATTCTTTTAAATTGGGTAGAATACCCCACGACCTGACACACCCTTGACCATTAAGGGAATACCAATGGTATTATCTAGACCATAGAGACTAAAGGAATTTAACCCATTTGGTCAACCAAACTTTGGTCAATAAAACCGTAGAATGATGGTATAGGAATAAACAAGACTTAGATCCTTATGGCACTTAGACTATTCATATTGGTTCTTTATTTCAATCTTAACTCACGTGCCTATATTTTTACTATCTAGACTAATGATGCTAATGTAGCCTAGTTTTTGCAAGCTTATTCTTTTATCGAGCTTGTTCAAGACATATGTTATTTGGGTCGCTCCCACTAACATATTGTCAAATCAGAACCGGTGCATAATGGTCTGATCAACCGAGTGCACTTTGGTTCGCTTTTATGTATCGATCTACGTGGATGGGGACATAGCTAAACTTGTCCTCTAGAGTCCCATCCGCGACTGCCTTGGCAACTCCTTTGAAATTTTTTCGGTCGTCCTTGAACCACGTATTCGTACTCGATAATATCGTCTTTTGAAACCCCTTATTGCTTTCGCTTTCACCTACTTTTAGAAGGAGGAAGGTGTTATATTAGAACTTCCTCTAACTGTCCTATCACCATTACCACCCAATGTAACTATATCTTTGTCTTGAACTGCTCGATCTTTCCCTCAACCCTAAATCTACAAGCTTGACTTTCTAATCACTTGAAATTAAGAAGTGATTACAATCGTCTCTTAATCATATCCTCAACCTAGACTACGACTATATAAACTTCTTTAAGGAACCCTTCTATCTACCGTTGTGCCTTCTCACCCCCCTACGAATTCTTAATTTCGAGGACGAAATTCTTTTAAGTTGGGTAGGATGTAAAACCCCTAAATTTCTACTATTTTTTAAAATAAATTTGGTACTGATTAAATTTTTTTACTTTGTATTGTACGTCGCGTAGTTGTATTGTACGTCGTGCGCGAAATTTTGCTTTTCGTAATTGCTCGATGAGTGCGAATATGTGCGAGCGTACATAATTTAGAAAAACATTTTGTTCTATTTTTTTATATAGTTTCAAATAATAGATATAATAATTAGTTTTGCTATCATTTCTAAGCTTATTATTTTTACGTCATTTCTAAAAGTTATTAATAATAAATAATATTTTGTATGCTAGAAAAGCATAATTATGTAAAGAATATTTGTGCTTGGATATATATTTCATAAATGTTTTATTAAGTTATTTTTAAATAATAATGTATTTTTGAAATTATTATAATAGCATTTTTGGAAAACATATTTTGAAAATATTATGGCAATTTAAATCTTGATTTAATTTTTGGATTTATTTAAATAGATTAAATTAATATCTATATTTGGAATTTGAATTATCTCATTTGGTTTTAAACTAAAGGATGTAAATTTAATTAGATTTAAATTGGATTTTGATTTGGATTTGAATTTGATTGATTTTAAATTAAATAGCAAATTATCTATTTTTGGGTTTAAATATTCCTAATCCTATCCAAATGGGAATTCCCACATCCTATAAATAGGCAGGTATTCATCCATTATTTCTCCATAATTATTCTCCACAAATTATTCCACCACAAATAGGCGTGCCTCGTGTCGGTGTTCCATCCATCCTCGTGTCAGCCGTGACGGCCTCGGGTCCGACCCCGGGTGTCTTCCACTATCCTTATTTTTACATGTACATCATCTCCTTTGTGTTCGACATACCAGACACGTGCACCAAATTCTTTCCAACCTAATCTCTGTGTCCGACACTTGGACATGATTCCTAAACCTAATCCTACACAAACCCTTAGCCCTCTGTTAGCCACCGTCTCCATCTTCCGTTCGCCACCACTGCCACAGTCGACCCCCGTCTCCTGTCACAGCACCCCCCTCCACACCGCCCGTCAATCCTAGTGCAGCCCGATCCCGTCTGAACCCTGTCAACCCAGCGCAAATTACCAGCGCCACAAAATCTCTAACCCAGCCATAGCTATCTCGCCTCCTACCGTCCCGGCCAACCCGACCAAGCCTCGGCCAAACCCAGCCACCACCACAGTATACCGCTGACACCACCACCACGGCCAATCCCCAAAACACACCATAACCAACACAAGAAAAGAAAAGAAAAATTAACATGCCACCACTACCATGCTTACCTGCCGTCGACCCCGACCCGACGAGTAGACCGCGTCCTCCGTCGAGCGCTCCCCGTGCTCATCCCCCGCCGCCACGAGCAGGTGCGCCACACACACCCTTGGCCGCCGCTCCGAGTTTTTGCCGCCTTCGCTATGGGCTGAGCCCTTCGAGCCCTCACTGCCGCCCACCGCGCCGACCCGACTCCGACAAACTCCCCGTCTACCCCGCTCAAGGCCGCCGGCGAACGGCCTGGTCCAGCCTCCACCAAAACCCTCTTCCGGTACCGACCCAGCGTCCAGCCTCCGCCGCCTACTCCTCCGATCACCCGGCGAACCGCCCCCTTTCTCACCACTCATCCCGCTCGATCTCTCGCTCACTCTCTTCTCCTCTCGACCACCGCAGCTCCACTCCTCCTCCGGTCCTCCGCGAGCGGCGCACCGCCGCATGTCGCCAATCTCCGCCCGACTGAAACCTCCGCCGCCCTCTTCCTGAAACCCTCCGCGCCGTCCTTCTTTCTCTCCCTCCGCCTCAGTTCCTCGCCGCCGACCACCTTTCTCTCCGGTCCTCCGATCGCCGCCGGCGTCGCCACCAGCCTCCCGCACCCCCTCTTCTCTCGATTCTCCCCTCATGCTCTCTTTCTCTCTCCACTCCATTTTCTGTTATATTTTTTATATTTTTTCTTTCTGATTAAGGACAACAGTACTGTCATCTATTATTTATTTTATTATTATTATTATTATTATTATTATTATTATTATTGATGTTGTTGTTAATTGGGTTTTTTTATTTTTTTATTTTTTTTTATTTTTTTACCAAGATCTTTGTTATACCGTATGTAATATTTGATAAATAATTTAAAATATTATTACTATATCCTTGTTATTATACTATTAGTACCAATTATTATTTTAATTGCTTTACTAGCCAAAATAGATAATTTCATAAAAACTGTTTTTATTGGTAACAACAATATTATAGGCTAAGATATATTGTTGTAAATTTTCTATTTATTTAAAGTAAACTATTTGACAAAATTATAGTTTTACAAATATGGATTTTAGCATTTAATAATTTTCTATAATTATTTTGTTTCTCTTAGAATATTTTTGGGAAAATATAGTTTTCTACCTAAATTGTATTTCTACAAACTTAAGAGTTTTCTGTGAACACAGTTTCTTTTATATTTTAGTATTTATCTAAACACTATTTTTTAACTTGCAAATTTAAGTTCTCATGTATTATAAATAATTTCCTAAAATCATATATATTATCCAAATTCTATCGATCAGTCTCATGTCCATGACTAAATCCCATTACTCCTATTCCCTCACCAATTCTAGACTACCCTATGTCGACCTTAACTATTCTAACCGTCTCGGACCCGATGGAACTGTCAGTGTCACCACCCAAGGTCACCTTGCATAGTTGTTACACCGAAGTTGCAGTTCGTGCCACATTGAGCATTACAGTACACCAGGCGCCCAACCAGGCAAGACACCTTGCCATTTGCTGTTTAATTATTTTAGCTCATATTTCATGCATTATTCATTATTTTCTTTATGCAAAATAAACTGTGATACATGGCATAACCTGTTAGAACTTACTGTTCATTTATATTTCCTGCTATGTATTATTTTTCTTACACATTAAATCGAACACGAAAGTGCGTGATTGGCTGGCCACCAGTACGTACAAGCCGTGCGATAGGATTAACCGCTAATAGAATTGTATGCTAGTTTTGACTTAGCAGTTATAGAGGTTTACTGTTGTGGATACAACATAGTAGGCATTGGGCGGGAAGGACAATTCCTTAGCGTATGGGCTTCGATACACTTTCCTTTGTGACCCGGATTCTCTGCTGGAGATACGGGGTTGATGACCCATGATTACTGATGGCCACTGACGTTCTACGGAACGTTATGCTCTTTCTGATGGGGCCTCTGGTACCCAAAGGGGGGACTATGCCGATCCTATTTAGCCAGGGCCCATGCGTAGGAAGGATTGTTCTTAACTACATTTCACTTAGACCGGTTAGGCACCTTATCCGTTAGGTACGAGTACTTTTGGTTTGGGTACTTGTATCTGACCGTGGCTTGGAACAATAACTTGTCGCGGATTAGTTCGTCACACCTTGTCCTTGTTTGGTTGTAGGTGTGACTTACTACTTCGATGAGAAGGTATTGAACCTTGTTGGGGTCCAGATACCATATTGGATTCATAGCATGGAAAGATACGTCACCGTGAATTAGTTTACCATCTCCTGTCCTTGTTTGGTTGGGAGGATGGTAAGCTCGTTCAATAGTGTGTATTGGACCATGTTATAATTCAATTGACTTATTTATTTGTGTAATATTTATTCAGTTTATATGGCATGATATTATGTGTCTTGTTACGTCCCTCTGAGGACCTGGTTATCTCTCTAGGTGTGTGCTCTTATCTTTCGCAGGTGTTCTAGCTCTAGCCATGATCATCGCTATTCCTTCGAGGATGATTGCACTTGGATCGTCTTCGCTTCGCTCGCCAAAATTATTTCTTTTCTCATGTATTTTTCCTTTACTTGTTGGTAGTGGATTGTCTCCGCCCAACATATTGTATCAAGACAATTCATTATCATTATATGATATCTTTTATTCATTATTTTGTATGGATGAGATTAGTTATGGTTTTATTGCATTTTATAGCTTACGTATATTTATTATACGGCTGGCATGTCTACGTTCCTAGTCCTACATATTTTGGGACTGGGGCGTTGCAGGAGTTGTCTTAACACAACAATTCTTAATATTCAAGAAAGTACGCAAAAATATTCAGGCGTAAAATTAGTACACAAGAGCTCCCTCAAGACAATAGGAGAAGAACTCTTATAAAAGAGTTTACGCGAAAAATATCTCACAACACTCCGCGTGATACGCAGGGTTGGCCCGGCGTAAAATCGGAACATAACATCATTGGCGTAAAACTGAACATAACTTCCTTATGAATCATTATCATTGGTAACAAGAAGCCTATGTTATGCACATAGTTGGAGAGTCATTTATCACAAGGTCTAGTTCATATAAGGTCATAGCTCAACGCATGAAAACACAAGATCCAATGGTATTCCCCAAAATCCAAGGTTCAACACATCTCAAAAAATAGGCATAACTTCTACGTAAAAACTCTAAATGAGGTGCTCCAAAGATATTCGGAAAGGGAAGACAAAGATCTAAAACTTTCATGTTTTAAGTTTTTCGAAATTTTGGCTAGAAAATAGCTAAACTTGGCAAAAACAGTCATTCTGTGCACTTTTTACGCCAAAAATTCAATTCTGCATAAAATACGCAAAAGAGAAGGGTTCCAGCGTAAAAATTACATTCAGGATATAATCCTGCATAAATACGCATGAACAGGGTTCCCTTCGTAAAATTTACATTCAGGATACAATCCTGCGCAAAATACGCAATGAACAGGGTTCCCTGCATAAAATTTACATTCATGATACAATTTTGCATAAAATACGCATGAACAGGGTTCCCTGCGTAAAATTTACACATACGCCAGCACTACATTCTTCAGCCGACATGAAAAATTCAGAAAACTTGTTTTGGCCATAAAAACTTCATTTTAACTCGAAATGAGGTGAATCAAAAACCAAATTCATACGAAATTCCGTGCTCTTGCTCATGGAACTATTAGTTTTCAAAAATAACAAGTTTTAGTAGATCAAAACCAAGAAAATTCCAAGAACTCATGAAACCCCAAAGTTACAATGTAGATCTAGAAGAATCTATCCATAAAAAAATCAAAAACGCCAAGTTCTAAAGAGGCTTATAATCATGTAAAGAAGAGAATGGAACAATAAACTTGAGATCCATCATGAAGCAAGTTGCACTTGCCTAGGACTCTTGGGTGTAGGTGGAGAGGAGTAAATGAAGAAAAAGAAGAAGAAATAATGAAGAGAGAGAAAGGGTTGGTGAGTTATAAAGGATGGATTATCATGATGAACCAAGGAGGGTCTAACCAAGTTAAACCAAATAAACCAAACAAAGCCAATACATGCCATGATGAATCTAAACAAGATTAAACCAGGATTAGCTAGCAAATGACAAGTCATGGTACGGGTCAGAATCCCGTACACGTATACTGGAAATACGTATAACGGAAAATGAATGTGACAACTGTACCCACCTTAAAAGAATTCCGTCCTCGGAATTTAATCAAGAGGCTAGAGATATCAAGGCAAGCTAATCTAACATGGGCAATCTATGACTAGCAGTCAATCAAGCAATCATTCATGCAAGCAAGGAAGTAAAAGCATAAGACATAAGAGGGACATTATACCTTATGAGTCAAACATGTGTGGATATCGCGATCGGATATCATCCTCACGCTCCCACATTGACTCACCTAAAGAGTGGTGACCCCAAGCGACACGGACTAAACTAATAGTCATGTTCTTAAGTACCTTCTCTCTTCGGTCCAATATGGATATGGGCCTTTCCTCATACGAAAGGTTGGTACCAACAACCAATTCCGAATGATCAAGGACATGGCTCAGATCTGAGATGTACCGTTGTAATTGGGATACATGGAACACGTCATGTACCTCACGTAATGATGGTGGAAGAGCGAGACGATAGGACACATCACCTACTCGCTCAAGAATATCGAACGGCCCTATATACCTAGGACTAAGCTTTCTCCGTACGCCGAAATGAATGACACCACGGGTATGCGAGATCCTAAGGAATACGTGGTCGCCGACTGAAAACTCAAGGGATCGCCGATAAGAATCGGCCCAATAGCGTTGGCAATCTTGGGCAACTCGAAGATGATCTCTGACTTGTCTGACCACCTCGATTGTCTGCGTAATCATATCTGGACAAAGCAACTGTCTCTCGTCTATATCATCCCAGGATAAAGGAGATCTGCACTTCTTGCCGTACAGTGCTTTGAAGGGTGCCATCTGGATACTGGCCTGGAAATATTATTATAGGAGAACTCCACTAGGTGCAGGTGATCTTTCCATGAACCACCGAAGTCAAGCGTACAAGATCGCAACATATCTTCAAGAGTCTGTATCGTGCGTTCTGACTGACCATCTGTCTGCAGATGATAAACTGAACTGAACTTCTGCTGCTACAGCCATATGCAATACTGGAGAAGAAGGTTCTACTTCGCCTCTGGAAAATAAAAACTCCGGTTCGCTGGAATACCAAAAATAATCCTGCCGATATAGCAGTCTATTCTTCATACTGATCCTTCAACCAATCCATTCCTAGGACTACATCATAGTCGGCCATCAAAATTCTATCAATCTAGCAGAAAACTCTTTACCGCTAACTACGATTCGACACGAGGAAAATACTCTATCTACTCCCAAGACCGTTACCAGTAAGTATATTGAGTCTTACTAATAATAACTCGGGCTCCAGTCCTATCGTGTAGCGAATCGTACAGACATAAATAAATACGATGCACCCGAATCAAATAATACTGATGCTGAAAAAGAGTTACGAGAATGGTACCTGCCACCACCTCACCTGATGCCAATTCTTCTACTACCGTCAGAGCCATAGCCTGACCTTTTCCTCTTGGTGCTGGTCCCCTCTGCTGGAAACCTCTCTGCCTGCTCTGATTCTGAGCTTGGGCAAACTGTTGAGCCTGAGGCGGCAATGGCCTCGGAGGCTGGTACTGCTGCACTAGTGCTGGACCCCTAACCGATGGACTGGTTAGGTTCGACGATGATGAACTGGCTCTATACGGGCAGGACCTAATCTTATGATCCGGTGCCCTACAAGCCAAGCACAATCCATGTGCTCTGCGACACTCAGATACTACGTGCCCTGGCTTCCCATAATAGTGCAGCCCATTGCGGAAGATTGCTTCTTCTTCTATTGCTGAGGGTACGTCGGTGTTGAGTGCTGAACGACAAAACTGAATTCGCCCTCCTAGGAACTCCAATAGTTAAAGCCCTAGCTGCCGGGGCTAGTGCTGAGGACAAACTCATCTGCCCATGGGACCTCTTCCTACTTTCGGTTCGGTCTACGATCCTCTGCGACGTATACTCATGCCTCTTCGTTGCTCGTAAGATGGCATCAAACGTCTGGTGCTCAAACTGTTCTACAGCTAAAATAATTTCTAGGTGGAGCCCCTGCTGAAATCGCTGGGCTCGGTCCAATTCGGTCGCACCAATGTGGGAACGAACCGACTTAGTCTTGAAAATTCGGCCGTATAACCGTCGATCGTTCTTCCCATCTGCCTAAGATTAGTGAATTTTGTCTACAGATCATACCGAGCTACAGCATCAAAATATTTCGTCTGGAACTTGTCGCTGAATATCGCCCAAAACAGGCATCGCTAATCCAACTGCTAACAACGTCCACCAGGTACGGACTAAGTCCAATAACTGAAGGCGCACCACGGCCACTTCTCTTCCTCGGGAATCCTGGCTTCTCCAGGATAATTTCTATGTCCTGAAGCCACACATCAGCAGCGATAGCATCTTCACTGCCATCAAAGAAAGGAGGGTTCAAGCGCTTGAAGCTGTTGGCCGCGTTGTTCCCTTGATAACCAACTCGGCCCATGGCATCTTGTACTGTCTGGTGCAGGGCATCACCCCGACGATCTTGGGATGCAAGCAATTCCCTGATAAGTTCTGCCAGGGTTTCATTGTCAGGTTCTGCAGACTGGACAGGTTGAACTGGGGGCTCTGGATCACCAGAAGGCATGACTCGGGAGACCGCTCCAGAGTGTTGGGCTTGGTCCCAGCTGGCTGCTGGTTCACTGGAGGTGCTCCACCTCTCTGATCGGTAGGACCAAGAACAATGCCACTGAAGAAAATGACAGGAGGAACATTAAGGAAGGACCAATAGATCAAGGATATGAGCAGGTGATCAGGTCAAGATTTCAGGAAGATTAGAGGACACGAGTAGAGATCAAGACGGATGCTGATTGAGACATCTATTCGGTAAAACTCTCACACATCTTATTTTATAAGATCTGCATGGGCCACCACTTAAACCGTATCATGCCCCAGAACCAGAATACTGGAGAGCGGGGGACAGACACAGCCAGCTGCGTATATAGAAGTGTAATCTACCTCGACATACGGTCACGGCTGTCTAGATGCATAAGGGTTTATCTACAAGCCATCGGTCTCTTATGGTCAAGAACAAGCCTAGTATCTCAATCTCAAGCAAGTAATACATGTTACAAGATATCAGATCATCAGGCATGAAAGGTAAGGCGTCCCAAACATTACATATATAGATGATCATGAAGCTAGTCGTACAAAATGTGAGGACTAGCAAGAGTTTCAGTCGTACATGATCAACCCTAGGATTTGTCAATCATGTTATAGCCCCTAGACAGACAAAAGTATACACGAGCTAACACTAGCTCGACGGCTAAATGCCACAAACGAATAATTTTTTCAATTTGAGTGGGAGAGCAAAATAAACCCACTCGTTGCCATGGTCTTCTAGTGTTCACCATCTGGCTGGAAGGCGGGAAGATCCTCGGGAGCTACTCCGAAATCTGGTTATATAAAACCAGCTGGGTCAGACCCAGAAAAGCAAGTGCCACAAGGGCGGCTTCACTTAAGAACTAACACCAGCATATTAGCACATGAGTACAATAATAAAGACATGAGTTAAAGAAAACAAGGTGATAAACGATAGGACAACTAAGGGACTATTCCGGTAACCAAGTTACAACCGTAAACCAAACAAGGACCCGGTTGTAACCCTTCACCTGAACAGAGCTTAGTCTCCAACCAATTATCGACAAGAGTAAAACATAAACAAGCATGTCCTGAGATAGCATGTACTGGGGCTAGGCAAGACTAGACAGGATTGGACTCCATCCAACACTCACGGCCAAGCAAAGAGTACGGCTTGATACTTTAACTAACTAGGGTTATCACAAACTAGTTACTAGCAAAATGCAATGAGATGTTCCAGCAGTCACAAGCCCTGCAGCTATCCAGGTTATCCAGGCAGATTTATTTAAGAGTTATCAAGAATTATTAGGTAACTTGCAGTGCAACACCTAACAGTATGCTTAAAACTTGTTTCATGGAGTACCCACATGACAGTGGGCTGGAAATGTGTCCACTCGACGGCAGGCTACAAGTCTCTTAGGTGTGGCCGGGATAACGGGATCGCCTGTAGCTAGAAATATCTTCCTATATGAACTACTTGATCAATCTAGTCATTATCCTAGTCCGATTCGTATGAATCCCTGACGTAGGAAATCAAGGATTCATGTCCTAGACAGATGCAAGACGGGACAAAAAACTTGTATAGAGACAATCAGATAAATCACCCACGGTGTCAAGACGAGAGTTACAGATTACTTGTCAAGATTACTTGTCAGGAGTGCGCCACCCCGGGCCACTATTAAGCTGGTACATGTCATGTTTACTTGTTACTTGTCAAGAGTGCACCACGACGGTCCACTATCGAGGATGATCACCTCATGTTCATGTTATCAAGTCATACCATGCTCAAGGCCATCATGCTCCATATTAAGTTATCAAGTAGGGTCGTCACAAGTTAGGCCAAGTACAGGATACATGTGAGATCACAAGCATATACAAGAACTAAGAGAAACATGCATGGGAGTTGTCACAACACAACAATTTTTCATATTCAAGAAAGTACGCAGAAATGTTCAGGTGTAAAATTAGAACAAAAGAGCTCCCTCAAGACAATAGGAATGAACTCTTGTAAAAGAGTTTACGCGAAAAACAACTCACAACACTCCGCGTGATACGCAGGGTTGGCCCGGCATAAAATTGGAACATAACATCGTTGGCGTAAAACTGAACATAACTTCCTTATGAATCATTATCATTGGTAACAAGAAGCCTATGTTATGCACATAGTTAGGAGTCATTTATCACAAGGTCTAGTTCATATAAGGTCATAGCTCAACGCATGAAAACACAAGATCCAATGTATTCCCCAAAATCCAAGGTTCAATAGACATAACTTCCACATACGAACTCTAAATGAGGTGCTCCAAAGATATTCGAAAGGCAAGACAAAGATCTAAAACTTTTATGTTTTAAGTTTTTCGACATTCTGGCTAGAAAATAGCTAAACTTGGCAAAAACATCATTCGGTGCACTTTTTACGCCAAAATATTCATGAACAGGGTTCCCTACGTAAAATTACATTCAGGATACAATCCTGCATAAAATATGCATGAACAGGGTTCCCTACGTAAAATTTACATTCGGGATACAATCCTGCGTAAAATACACATGAACAGGGTTCCCTGCGTAAAATTTACATTCAGGATACAATCTTGCGTAAAATACACATGAACAGGGTTCCCTGCGTAAAATTTACATTCAGGATACAATCCTGCGTAAAATACGCATGAACAGGGTTCCCTGCATAAAATTTACATTCAGGAACAATCCTGTGTAAAATACGCATGAACAGGGTTCCCTGCGTAAAATTTACACATACGTCAGTACTACATTCTTCAGCTGACATAAAAAATTTAGAAAACTTGTTTTGGCCATACAAACTTCATTTTAACTCGAAATGAGTTGAATCAAAAACCAAATTCATACGAAATTCCGTGCTCTTGCTCATAGAACTATTAGTTTTCGAAAATAACAAGTTTTAGTAGATCAAAACCAAGAAAACTTCATAACTCATGAAACCCAAAGTTACAATGTAGATCTAGAAGAATATATCCATAAAAATTAAAAACTCCAAGTTCTAAAGAGGCTTATAATCATGTAAAGAAGAGAATGGAATAATAAAACTTGAGATCCATCATGAAGCAAGTTGCACTTGCTAGGGCTCTTGGGGTAGGTAGAGAGGAGTAAATGAAGAAGAAAAAAATAAAGAGAGAGAAAGGGTTGGTGAGTTATAAAGGATGGTTTATCATGATGAACCAAGGAGGGTCTAACCAAGTTAAACCAAAATAAACCAAACTAAGCCAATACATGCCATGATGAATCTAAACAAGATTAAACCAGGATTAGCTAGCAAATGACAAGTCATGGTACGGGTCAGAATCCCGTATACATATACTGGAAATACGTATAACGGAAAACGAAGGTGACACGCACCAATCCCAGAAGAAGAAGCCATGACTGGGAGGCTTCTCTTAGAGACTATCCAGAGGGACAAGAGAATGCAGTCACTCCTCTCCAGTCTCTGGTGCCCCTCCATCATCTTCTCTACCCGCCATCAATATTCCTTCAGCGTCATCGCCTCAAGTGGAACCAATTCCTCTCAAACCAACATCGGCTGACAAAGACAAACAACCAGTTTAATTTGATAAAATATTGAAGAAAACTCTACCTCTTGGACTTGAAAAGCCGTATAACTTTAACATATTGGCTCAACTAGCCAATACTCCAGCAAGGTTATCGAATTTTGAACTCTAGCATCTCTCAGGGGAAATCGAAAAGACGTTAAGTGAAGCTTTGATACAAGCTGACGCTTTTGGCCCATCTTAATAGACCGAACGAAGAACCAGTGGCATGTTCTCACTGTCATAGTATGATGGAGCTGATCCCCAATGTCACCTTCACTCAAGATGATTGCTTCTGGAGGACAATCGACATGACCGACCTCTCAACTATATGGGATATGTTGATACCATGAAGGTCGATTGCATTCTAGTCGACCCAGGATCTGCAGTCAGCATTATGCCAAAAACTCGATTGGATGTTCTGAAGATCCCAGTTCATAACCTTTCATCGACAACCACGACTATTCTGGGGTTCAATTCCGAGAGAAGCGAACCATTGGGAAAGATTCTCCTAAAAGTACAAATTGGCAATTGTGAGGACCCTAATTTTTAGGAATTATTTTTTTTTATTTCATATGGTTTTGTATTTATTAAATTATATTTTAGTATTAATTATGACATAGATGTATTTTTCGTAGCTTGGAGCAAAGAAGAGCCAATCCTTCGAAACTTCCCTTACGAGTTTTGAAATAGACGAGACCACCTTCAATGTGATATATTATATCCCATCTAAACTTATCCCTTATCATTTTTTGACTTTGCACAACTTTGGGTCAATTTAGGCAATTTGACCGTTTACCAAAATTATAGATCTAACTTCCAACGTGAGTTCGAGACTCGACATCGATCGAAACCATTTGACCTAATATATGATTTTGATCCATTTTGAGCCTACGATGCGCATGCCAAGGGCGAGCCACTCAATCGAGTTCCCATGTGCTATTTATTTGTGAATGGCACAAGAGACTTATTGATTGTCTTTTCGAGTCCGATTTGACTAGAAAATATATTTGGACCCTAACGTAGCCAACCCTACTTGGTAGACCCACGTTAGGTTGCCATGACTAGAATTATTTTGAATTTATTTTGGGATGTTATACAACCAAATAGGTTTAGATACAATTTTGTATATATATGATTATATTTATTATAGCCTAATATGATATATATATATATATATCCTTAGTCATAGTTAAGTTTAAGGTACATGACGACTAGGAATTTTGGCATAAATAGTGTAATAGTGTGCTTTGACTAGTACATTAGACATGCTAGGAAAGGCCGAGCCACATGTGTGTTCCAACTAAGAAAACCAGTCAAAGTTGCGACTTAACCCCTATAGACGATTTAATTATTTCTTAGTAAGATTATCGACTTTTTAGGAGACCCGGTTGTGCTAAACTAGTCGAACTGGACCTGAATCAAACCAAGCCCGTGTAATCATGCAGTGTCCAAACACATCCATGTAGATATGTATTGTATATATATGTATTTGATATTTATTTATTTGGTATAGTAAGTAATTTTTTTAAACTAAAGTATTGTATATATAAGATATATGTTAATTGCTATTTAATTAATACTTTTCATTTTGGTAATGATAACAATTTTACAAGGATGACCCTTTAAGATTTGTGGTATTTTAGGCTATATGCACTGTATGTATATAAATGTAACAAGAATGTAAATAATAGGCTTTGGTTATATATATAGAGAAGAGATTTAGAATAAATAAATAAAATTTGTGCTAAATAAGATTAATGGTACAACCTATGATTAACTTTAGAATATTTTCATAAGTATTCTTGGTATTTATCAAATATATGCAAACATATTATTCTATGTGTATATTATATGAATGTATACATTAAGTTATGTATATATATATATATATATATATATATCTATATATATATATA